>RJWT010027064.1:0-15586 GCA_004365215.1 Cuniculus paca | reverse complement strand
AAAAAAACAATACCAGGGCTGGGGATCTAGCTCAGCGGCCTAAGCACCTGCCTGGCAAGCGCAAGGTTGTGAGTTCAATCCCCAGTGCAGCAAAAAAAAAAAAAAAAAAAAAGGTTTCCTGATAACCTAAGGGAAAGACTTATGCATTTAGGTAAGTCTTTTATTACATATTATTTCCTATTTTAAAAGAAGCTAGTCATTGCTGTAACAAGTTGTTGAGCTGAATGTGTATTTTGCACATTTTCAACTTCATCTTTGTCATTCCTGATTTTTGAAACACTCCATAAAAGCTGAATAATATATTCATTGCATTTCCAAAATTCAACTTTCCTTCCTTTTCCATTTTATATCAAAAGACTTTTCACTGTCAATGTAAATTCAAATTTATGTGGTGGTTTATGCTTTACAAAGTGCTTTCATACTGTTTCCTCAAGCCACAACACTAAAAATGAGAAGGAAGCACATGTTCTTATCAAAATTGTCTAATAAATTAGTAAACTTATTTATGGTGCTTTCTTTCATTCTTTCTTTTATTCAGTCAACATTTATTTGAGAGCCATTATGTGTCAGGCACTATTTTGGGAGTTCACAATGCAAAAGGAAACAAAATAATATCACCGTCCTCAAGAAATCTTGGCAAGAAGAAATAAAATTAGGAAGTAAGCAAGTAAATGAGGAAGCCCAGACTCAAACCCTGCTTGTCTGATTACAAACTTATAGCTTTTTGCAAGATACCACTCTGCCTCCCTAGCTCAAATTACCAGTGTAAAAGTTCTCTTCGCCATGAATTTTGGTAGTTTGATCTTTTCAACCCATCTCTCTTTGAGTTTCAAAACGTCTCAGATTTTTTCCTACTCTCTGAAGTGATTTAGCTGTCAACTGACAAAACATCATTTAATAACCAGCATACTCAGAGCAATAGTGTCAATAATTAGGAAAAACTCCCTTTACCCCTCCCCCTCAGAAAAAGAAGAGGGAGGAAAAAAAATCAATCTGAAACTAGAATAGTAATTACCAGAGGATGAAAGGGAGAAGGGGAGGTTGGATAAAAACAAGTTGAATTTGATCAGTATGATCCATGTGTATGTATTGAAATATCACGCTGAATCCCATTATTACATACAATTAACATATGTTAATAAAAATAAAATGAAAACACATTTACCCCTGCAAAAATGTATACCTATAAAGCTGTTAAGCACAAATTAATAACCTGCAAGAGTACACACATTTAATTATGAGCCGAGGTCTACCTATCCAGGGTTTCTACAGGAGAGTATTTCAAATTATTCCCCTTTGCCTGTTTTCATCTCACAGCACTCACTAGTAAGTTAACTTGTTCTATGTATCATTAGTAATTCATGACTTGTTTGTGAAAGTGCAGGGACAGCACTACTACAGACCTAATACAATGAATATCTTATTAGGAAGAAATTAACAAATGAATTGTTGCCAATCGATAGGTGTTGAAGAGAAAATTACAATGATAGTAAAGCCTAAATAATTTATACACACTATTGATTTTTTCATTACATTAATTATTCTTTATAGCACACATAAGGAACTTGGAGAGTAAAACCTTCAAAGCAAAGAAATTTATCTGCTGTGATGTCTTCGGCTTAAGACTGAATTTAAAAGCCAAAGAACAGGCCATAATCACAAATACTTTTAGATTAAGAATGTTCCCAAAAATAAACTGGATACTTCCAAAGTACCTGAATTTTTCCAACTGGTCAGAAGAGTTTATGCATAATTACTTTTGCTATTTGTCTGTGAAGGTAACGATCAAAATGCCTATTAATAAAAATACAGAAATATTCATTAATCCACCATCTTCATCACATACATGGAAAGTACAATAAGAAATCCAATAAAGCTTAGGAGAAAGAATATCTTTCCTGACACTTCTAGAATTTTTAAGTTAACTGGATTTACACCCTGTTCAACAAAGTACAGATTCCTTAGAACTAATGATTTTCATAGCCAGCAGAAGACAATTCCTAAGGCAATTTTATCATGGCAAAAGAAACAGCCAAATAAAAGCCTGAGGAGGATCCTCTTGCTTACAAGACATTTCTGACGGAAGCCATGTCATAAAATGGGGTACCAGAAAAAAACAAGAGAAAGAGTGATGTGTAAAGGTGAGGTATAAAAAGACAACGTAGATTATTATATTCTCCATGGATCACAATGTTCCCAGAAACTAAAAATCTCTCCCTATGGGGGCGAAAATAACACATAGACACCAGTCCCAATAGATGCATACAGAAAGGTATTGCATCTGACGTTTTTTTCATCTATAAATACTTGTGTTGACCAGCACCTTGTTCATGGCATTTGACTCTCAGAATTAAACCAGTCACTTGATGGTTCTTGTGTCAAGTTTTGTCAGACATCTATTTTATTTAAATATGTTTTCTAATACTACAAGTCTAATGTTAGTATCCAATATTAGTAAATTTTATAATATTCTGTACAGAAAGGTGCATATATGTGCCCTTTGAGCATATCACATCTCTTTCAAAATAAATACAGAAATATATTTCAACAGGCCTTCAAAACTAAAACTAAATATATTAGAACAATTTCAAGTGTAACACCATTTTTTTTCCTTCTCTCACATTTTACTTCCAGAGACTTAAAGCTCATAAATGTTACCCTGAAGAATTTTAATACTCTTGGAAGAAAATCTAAGCTGCAGAAAACAACTCATTGCATAAATACGTTTTTGCAAACTACAGCCAGTTTTGTGCACTTCTTGTCATGCCTTAACTAATGTTGTTATATAACTAAATTTATAAAATGTCACACGCCAATATAATGTAAAATATGTGTTCACTGTGCACAATAATACAGATCTAACTGCCCAAATCTGTCACTATTAGCAGTTGATTCTGGTATATGAGGTGACAAATACCCAAATTTAGCATTATTTTTATTACTCATCAAAAAGGCACTTGTCTATGTTGGCTGTTTCTTTGGTAAGTAGTCATTTCCTGCACTCACTACTCTTTAGTGGACACTGCGGTCCCTGCAGAGTATATATAGTACAAGTACTTAAATATAGTATATGTTCCATTTGTTAACAAAAAGAACCAGGGCGTCCATAAGATGACCTAAGAAATTGCAAAGTATTTTAAAGCACTGTATAAGTTATCCTCCAGTTCATCCCTCCCCTCCTCACAACACTGTATGTATTTCTGTCTCTCTCTGCCTTGCAGAAGATCATGGAACTTATCAACTAGTTCTCTGCTGTTGGCTTTCAGATAGCTCACTCGGGAGAAGACAATGGAGGAGGCAGGAGCAGAAAGTGGTCAACACATGTCCTCCCCCATCTTTCGGTCCTCCCACCTTTCTCTGCCTCACCTTGGCAGTTCTAGCAGTGAATGCTATAACCAGCTTCTATCCAAAAACTTCTTCTTAGGTTTTTGTGCCAAGACTATAGCTCCTGTTAGCTACATCAGGGGCAAACATGAATACAGAATAACACCATTCCCTTCCTTTGCCACTTCATGCCCAGTAGGGTAAGTTTCTGCATGTCACTAGTTGCAAGGCACCTCAAGGTCCAATATTGGTTCCCTGTTCTTCTTTCATATCTCCATAGCCAGTCCCTTCACAATCCCAAAGGGTATCTCTCTTCTTCAGGACCCTGACTAATAAAGCTATCTATTCTGTAAAACAGCAACAGGATATAAAAGGAGAAGGTATAAGTAAATAAATGTACATCACCAGCATTTAAATATATTTGCATTCCCAATCAGATAGCCTCCTAGATAGTTGATTATTTCCCATAAATGCACTAATGAGACAAGCCACTGCATACAAGATAAATTTCTGCCTTCTACATTCAGGGTTACTTTCTTTCAGATTCAGTTCTTTTAAGATCTCGTTCTTCACCTTGACCACTTAGGTCCTTCTCTTCCTTTTCCATAACATCCTTCTAATTTATACTCCACAATATCACTGCCATCTTTTCTTGGTATGTCACCTTGTTCTTTATTGTGTCATAGAGATCTTACCTTCAGATTTCTATATGCATATAAAGTCACTGAATATCTCTGTTTAAAATCATCTCTTCTTTCCAGGTCTATGTTTTTACTTTGGAAGTAAACCTATAAAATTTTACATTTCTAATTAGAGTCCACAAAATACGATGCCATTATACAAGTTTACAGTTACCCATCCAGAACTTTGAATTGTTTGGAAGAAATACTCTAGAAATCCAACAAATTAATATGAAAGACATCAAAGTGACTAGCATTTATACCACTTGTGTTTATAAAGAAGCTAGAGTGTAGGGGCAACCATGAATACACAGCATAAAATCCAAGGTTCTGAAAACAAATGACACAGTACTTACCAATAAAGGCATAGTAAGATATTAATAATAGCAATGAGCTACAAATATTTATGTGCCCACAGGCAACTAATTCAATTTCACTGCAGGACTGTTTCATGTATGAATTTAATTGTATATGCATAAATATTTTTGTTACTGTTTCATTAATTTCCCATAAAAAAATAAAATGATATGGTGAAAAGAAAACAGAAAGACAGCAAGTTTCCATTCAACAATATTCACCAAGTCCCACACCGATTACACACAGTATCCTAGAATTAACATTTATTTCATCTTTTGAGGCTCCTCTTTGACATCTCAGGTTCAGAGCTCACTGTTGCAATGCTTAAGATGAAAATTTCCAGGTTAAAAAAGGACAGTAAAGGTTTATTCATCATTTTATCATTATGCAAAACAGCATATATGAGTAAAACACATTCTAAGGGGACACAGTATAGCTAACTAATATATTTCTTCACTATATTCTAACCCCTTGGATTATCAGTGTTCATCAGGAGATAACACTCTTACTACTCTCATTTTCCAGAGGGAAAAATGAAGCGCAGAGTAGGTAACTGACTGAACTCAAGGTCACGCAAAATTGTTGAACTCGACTGAAATCCAAATAGCTTTACTTCAGAGTTCATGCTCTTAAAAATTATCTTAATTACATTCACAAATCACACAGCCAAACGTTTGTCATTGATTTCCTCCTATTTCTTATGAGGATTTGTCATCTTAATTCATCTCTTTCCATTGTCTTCCTATATCACAGCCTTCAACCATCACCAATTCAACCATCTGGCTTGGTCAGTAGTACTCCCAAGTCTGTGTACACCAGAAGTTAAGTCTACCTCTCATCCTCACGTCCCACATCAAAGCTCCCATCCTTTCAATTTTTTTTTTGGAGTGAAAATAAACGATGAAATTAACCTTTCCAAGAGCAAGGACATCTGTTTGTATCCAAATGAATTTCTGATTTGTGGAATACTGTCTACCAGGAGAGATCTAGTGACCCAATGAGCCTGGCCGCCATATATTCTCCTGTCTGAGAATCTGCGAAGTCAGCATGTTGCTTAATATGGAAGTCAGCCACTAACAATTAGAATTAGCACCTGAAATAAGAATGTCACAACACAAAGCATTTAATAATTCCATTTTCTGAAGAACCACAATCTTGTCAAGATACACTGATATTTTTAAAGGCTAATCTAAAAGCTGACATTTATTAAGTATCGTCTATAGTTATCTTTGTGTAGGTACTATACATGTGCTGTGCAACAATATTTGTCAAAGAAAACAACATTGTCTTTGTTAACAGATGTTGAGCATATTTCATAATGCATAGCTAAATGCTTAGCTATAATTTAAACAAAGATATTTTAACCAGTAAAGTCAACAGGGAATTTATATATAATAACCACAATTTAACAAATTCAAAAACAAGATAACTGATTACTACAAAATACAAATTTGGTTTCCTTCATTTAATTGTTTTCATTCTGAACCTATTTTTTGGCCCAGTAATCTACTTTGTGACTCTTAAAATCACATTAGGATTTGCCAGTCTCAATTAAACTGTTTAATTCATTATCAAGCATAAATAACTTTCAAATGCCATAAGCCTCTGACTGCCTTTCAAAATGAGAAGATAATAATTAGCCTTCAGGAATAATAATATAAAAGTTCAAGATTAGGGAAAACGACACTGTTAGTGGTTAAATTTACCTAGTATCTAATTATTGCATGAACATTTTTATTTCTCTAATACCAACCCAATCAAAAATCCCAAGGTGACTGGCAAGAAAAAGAAGAAGAAATCGTCTACTATCATTTACTACTTCCAGTTTATATTCTCACCACTTGAAAAAATGGAATGAGTTTAATTTACTCTCTTTCTGATTTATAGCAAATACTGGTAGTTTAAGGCAGAAGCAATACAGTGCTTTAAGAGACTCTGTAATGAACAAATAAGTAGATATGGCATATAGACAGAACAATTTTTTAATCTTCTTAGTTTTACACCGCACACAAACTTTACGGTAAAAATTAACCTTCTTGGCGGTTCAACATTTCTAATTAGAAGAGACATTAAACAGATCATGCTTTAGAGAGCAGTGAGGGCCATAACACAGCAGAATCTTTGAAACAAAGCTCTGCAGATGCCTTATATATTTTAGCTTTGTGTCTAAAGGAAAAGCAATAACGAGATGGTGTTTCAAAGTGGTTCTAGATTTTGTAGCAAGTTGTGTTATATTTTCTCATCTTATCTCTTTTACTTATTAGTAAGAAGCAGATGATCTACTATACAGAATCCATTGATCATTTTTGGCCCTTAATGTGTAAAACAATCTATTTTATCAGAATGTGCTTTACCAAGTTTCCTAGGTAGAAATACTGTATTTACAAATGCTGAAGAACTGACACATTCATTTACAATTTCTTTCTTTTTCCCTTTCTTTCTTTCTTTTTTTCTGTCTTTCTTTTCTTTCTTTCTATACACAGAGCAGGAAAGGGGAAAAGAAGATACCCTGAACTCAGAATGAAAGACCTGTAAACAGTCACTCAGGCTAAACCTTCCCCCAAGAAAGAATTCCTCTCAACAATATCAGTTTTCACTGCTGGGGAGCATACCATTTCACAAAACAGTTTGTGCTCATTTTAGACAGTTATAAATTTTATTAAGTTCTTACTCTGAGCTTAAATCTATTACTTCTTATCTTAATTTTATTCTTTGGCGCTATACAGACCAAGTTTCTTCTACCTTCTACATCATCCTTTGCGTATCTGAAGGCAACTTTCATGTCTCTCCTTGTTTTTTCCATCTTAACATTAAGTGTTATCAATTTCTTCAATTAATTTTCATAGAAATGTGGTTTCCAGATGCTACAGGTAAATTTGAGCTGTAGTTTGGTTTAAAATATTCCCTAAATGAAATGCAAAGAGAAAATTCAAAGATTCATTTCTCATTCATTTCAACTTACAGTTGACACCATTAGAGGGTCTGTCTAGAACCCAGTAATCTACCCAGGAGTAAGTTTGTCTTTGTCTGACAACTGATGTAACAGAGAGACAGAGACTGAGATAGAGAGAGAGAGACAGAGACAGAGACACAGACAGAGACAGAGACAGAGACAGAGACATGGAAGTTGTTCTGTGACACAAGGTGGTTCAGAAAACCTCAACACTGGCTGAAATGATTTGCTGAAAGTCACAGGGCCTGAGCTGAAATTAACCAGAGTCATTCTCCACAGTTTCAAAGTTGAACTCAGAAATGGCTTGCTTTCCTGTCACCTTGGAGAGCTATTGGACCTGAAGGCTATTCTTCCACCTTAAGGAATCAGCCAATTTGATAGAATGAGATTAATATGCAAAGGACTGTGAGGAGAAAAACTACAAATCTCCAGTTCTAGTCATTCCCTAAACTACCTCTACCCTTTCCTGTTCTAAAGTGTAATTATGTAAGCCGATAATTCCTCTCTGGCTAAATAAGTTTGAGCTAGGTTTGTATCACTTGTCACACAGAGTACCCTAGTCCAATATCCACAGGGTTCCAACTATTCTAACAGAATTAATGGAACGTGAGTTATAAAAGAGAAAAATCACCCTGTCCTACAGGAGTATTAGGATGGAATATCTTTCAGCATTATCTCAGAACAAGAGTGATACTTACTTACCAAAGATTTTGTCTTTCTTCCCCAGTAGTCTAGTTTTCACAAGGATGAGACTGCTTGAAACTCTAAGAACTATCATAATAAGTAGGGGCTTAAGACGCCTTCCATTGTATATACTGACTGCAGACATAGTAGACAAAACACTGAATATAATTATGCAAATGAAGATACAAATTCCCTGGGTGGGAATTTAATCATATTATTTCTCCTTTTTAGAGTGAAATTACTCATGACAATTGTAGAACTATGTTATTCCTTCAGTCATTTTTTACAACAGTAAAGAGATACCTCCTAAAGATTCGATTGTGAGAAAAAGGGAGAAATCACACACGGAATAGAAAGGAGCATGTGATGATAAGAAAGGATCACGTATCAAAGAAATAATTGGGGGGGACACAAAAATAATCAGGAGAAATCATCTGTAATAAGATAAAACAGGTCATCTAGATGTGTCATCTTGTTACTTTCCAATCTCTTTCTAATCAATTTCTGTGATCAAAAATTGCAGGATCCACACTGCCAACCAGGATGATTATCATTTCATGGGCCCACATAATTCATATGACTGGTCCTTCAATTCTTCCATGCCTCCCTTTTCAGAGATGAATTCCTGCTTTGCCTTTCTCCTGAATGTTCCTACCTCTTCTCTCACCGTTCTAAACAGCTTTTCTTGTCACCAACAGAATATATATTACACTGTGGGTCCCCCTTTCCCTGTTCCTCATCCTCCGTCCTATGATGGCTCATACCCAAATGTCCATAATTTTCAATTTCAATTGTAAATCTACAAATTAGGATTCTTACTACAAATAATCAAAAACCGGTACCTCTGTAAGTTAACATGACCCATTTTCACTGAACTGCTCTAAGGAACTGACCTCAGATCCTTTTGCGAAGGAAGACTTTGATTGAGGAAATTCTTATCATAATTAATAACTAGCATTATAATATCACTATATACTCAAATTTTAAGTATTATTGTACATTATATTATGCATATATACTGTCCTAAGCGTAACACCCTTGTGCTGGACATCCTAATTACTGCCTACACTTTAATGGTGAAGAATCTTTCCTAATCTTTCCTAACTTAGTCCTGGTTACACAGCTAAAACATAAATGCCATATCTAACTCACTCCAGGGTCCTTGCTCTGACCCATTATGTGATCCACAGGGCACTGATGTTTGAAAGAAATGGGAAGGAGATGCTGAAGGGTACCAAAAGCAGAGACTAAGGAAATATAATCAACAGGATCTACGTCTCAATTTTGCTTAGAGTCAGCCCTATTTGAAGTAGAACCTTGTTCCCATTATGTAGCAATAGATTATCTGCCATTTTGCATTGTGGAAATGTAACCTCCATTATCCAGGCTAATCTGGCTGACTGTAGAATGCTGTACACAGACATTACAATGACAGACAACTAATTCAATCTTCTCTGCTAGGAAGATGCTACTGTTAACATCTCTTCAACTTTTTCTCTGTAGCTTTTGATACAGGGCACTTCACAGATTTCGCAACTAGTCCTTCCTACAGTATCTAGAGAAGGGAAGTAATGGAGAACTATTGGAAAGACAGAATGGTTGAAAAGGAGGGGGAAAAGGATTGTAAGATGTGGTACAAAAATATTACCAGAAAATTATTTTAAAAGAATATCATTGTAGGATAATTGATTACCTGATAACTTGTGATTCAGAGAAAAATAAATGTTTATTGTCATTTCCAAATTTAAAAAAAAAATTTGAATGTGTAATAGAAACCTTATGTTAAATAGCCAAGGTGGAATTTTTCTGCATCACAGAACAGAGAGATATTAGTACTTCCCACAGAAGTTGAGACCTTACTGCTTACAGCCTATGCAGAGCTTATAACAGTGGCACCATTTAATCACTCTGCAGAAATCCAATTATTTTTAAATTTTTTACATCCTTCTAACTCCTCTAAACATCTTCATCCATCCACTAAGACACTGGTACAAACAGTATTAATAATAGTCCTCACTGAAAAGTCATCAAATGTTCCTGTGTGATAATAAATGTCTCCAGTTTTAGTAGAATGGAAACTAGAAAGCAGGCCAGCAAACTCTTCCAGGTCAAGTGGGAATATGTAATATCTAAATAAAAAGAGTACTGCTGAAATGTAGCATAGGCAATCTCCTGAAGTAATAGTGTTATATGTTAGGAAGTTTAGAAGTAATAAGTATATGAAAAACTAATCAAGCTAAAGTAGAGTGGCAGGATCTAAAATAATACGCCATTATAAGATCTAAAATAATATGCCATTACAGCCCAGCATGGTGGCACAAGCCCATAATCCCAACACAAGGCCGAGACAGGAGGATCGCTGTGAATTCAACACCAGCCTTCACTGCATAGTGTGTTCAAGGCCAGCCTGGACTACATAGTAAGACCTTGTCTCAAAAAATTAAAATAATACACCATTACAATATTCTAAAGTAAAAGACCCTTAAAATGTACTAAGGGGAAGCCTAATGTCCTCATTCTAAGTCCAGCTATTTCTTACTTTAATCAATATCCATGAAACAGGGAAAGAAGCAGGGAGGAATGTATTTGAAAACCTCCCTAAATTTAAAAAAAAAAAGCCATAATGAAGTTTTGTTCTTTCCTGGAAAAATGAAGCAGTATTAGATGCTTCAGTGACAACAAATTCCAAAAATCTGGGTCGTTCCAATAAGTGAGGTTTTTCCACAATGTCAAATGCAAAAGCTATCTGATAGCACGTATTGCACTGAGTGTTTAAATTCCTATTTCCTTATACCAAATTGTTTGAAACCTTTGAGATAAAAACTTCAATAACGTAGCGTTCCAAGCTTTTAATATTGCAACCCCTGGAGCAAACATGTCAGATTAATGTGCAGATTGCAACAGGCAGAAAGAGCATTTGACCAAATTCTTAAACCCATGCCTCTCTCAAAGGATGCTAATACTGTAAGAGGTTTCACTTGCGATCGAAATTTCAAACTTTCATAACCTGGAACTCCATTACTGTATTTAAGGGGAGAGTATGCCACCCTAAAAACAGGGGCTCTTACTTAATCTTTGTATCCACTTACCACATTGCCAGGCACACACTGTAGGTATTTGACAAGTACTTTTAAAATAAGTTGATGGAAAGGCCTAGGCAAGGGGGAGAACGGAAATCTTGCTGAGAGCAGCATGAATCCAAAGGTTGACTGTGCTCAGCAACAAAGACCATCTGGAGAATTAGGGCTAGCGGGGCAGAGCAGGAATCTGCACGTGTATCTTCAAAGCGGCACCCAAGGAGCCACTTAGGGAGCGATCAGCCCAGCCTCCTGCTTCACCGTGCTTGGAAATCTCCTGCCCGGCCTCTCCACTCCCGGCTCCCCTGGACCTCAGGTTCCCACCACAGAACTTAGGCGTAAGATCCAACCTCCTGGGCGTTCCACAGAGGTTTTCCAGCGTCCCACTCAGGACACCTCTGAAGGTGAAAATGGGGTGGCGGGAAGCACTGGGGTCTAGGTAAGAAGAGCGAATGCGAGACCTCGGCTCTATCCGGAGGCGCCTCACCCATCACCCAGCACCCAGCACCCTGCACCCACCAGGCCAAGCCTCTGCCCCGAGCGCTGGCAGAGGGGCGGCGCGGGACGGCGCGGGGCGACCCCGGGGGAGGGGCGGGAGGGGCAGGACGCGCGGGACAGGGCCGTACCTGGAGTGGCTGTGGTTGCGGGGACAGTCCTTCTTCTCCATGATGGCCGGCACGCAGTTGGTGAGCTCGGTCCAGTCGGCGTGCAGCCCGCAGCTCCAGCCGGTGGAGAAGCGCGAGAAGAGCCACGTCTCCTTCTTGCCGGGCCGGTGGCAGGTGCATTTCTTCTGGCCGGCTTTGCAGCTGCACGGCTGCTCCAGCCGGATGTTCTTCACCAGGTGCCGGCCGAACGTGGTGCCCCCGGTCTTCTGGATGTGCAGGAACACGATCACGTCGCGTCCTTTGATATTGAAATCCACGAACCTGGTCAGGTCCTTCAGGGTGAAGTTGAAGCGGGGCACGAACCGGGGCACCGAGCCGTTGTCGGGGGCCTCCGGGTCCGGGTCTTCTTCCTCCTCCTCCTCGTCCTCCTCCTCCGGGTCCCCCGGCTCCTCGTCCTCGTCCTCCGGGGCCGCGGCGCCCCGAGATCCCTCAGGCGGCCCCCGGGGCGGCGGGGGCAGCTGGGGTCGCCGCTCCCACTCTTCGGGGGGCGCCTGTGCCCGGCGGGCGGGACTCGGGGCGGCGGGCGGGCGAGCGTCCCCGGCGCGGGGCTGCTCCCCGAAGTTGCTGCAGGAGCTGGTGCAGGAGGGGGACACGTACTGGTACATGATGACCACGAAGAGGAGAGTGAGCACGGGCGTCAGCAGCCACTTGTTGAACCTTTCATCCATGGTCCCGCTCTCAGGCCGGCAGGGGAAGCGGCGGCGGGGGCGCGGACGGGCGCCTGCTTGGAAGTTTCGGGGACTCCGGGGCGCGGCTCGGAGCCCGCCGCTCCTCCATGCCCCTGCCGCCGAGGCGTGCGCTGGCTGGCGGCCCCGCTGCGCTCCGGGGCTGGCGGCGCGGGGAGGAGGACGCGGCTGCGGCTGGGGGCGCCCGGCGCTCCGCTTCACGCGGCTCGGGGTCAGGCGACGCCGAGCATCCCGGGCGCTCAGACTCTAGAGAGCGGGGCTCCGGTCCCGGACCTGCGCCGGGCAGCAGCCGGGCAGCCGGGCAGCTTCGGCCGGGAGCGCGGGGGCTGCATGAGGCTCTCTCTCCAGGGCGCCCGCCAAGGACGAAGGCGCGACCCGGCCCCGCCGCCCCTGGGCACCGCGCCCGGCACCTGTGCCCCTAAGTGGCGGGGCGCGGGAGCCGCGAGCAGGGCACACGGAGCCCGCTGCAAGTTTGCAGCGTGGCTTCCTCCGCGGCCGCAGGCGAGGCGCCTCTGCGACGCCGCCTCTCCCCGGCGAGGCGCACTGCTGCTCCGGGTCGGTCCGCCCAGGCGCAGGCACGCAGACACACTCGCACACACACAGGCTGGCACCGTCACAACCCGCCAGCCAGTGTGACGGGAGCCCTGCTACCCGCAGCAAAAACCTGCCCTAGGTACCGAGCATGCGCCAAAGCCTTCCCAACCCCGGAGGAGTTTCCAGGGGAGGAGTCGGCTGCACCGTGGGGCTCGGAGGAGGCAGCTGGGGGTGGGAATCCCTTCAGCCCAAAGCAGGAGAGATGTGGCAAGAAAGCTAAGGCGGCTCGAGAAGAGCCCCCTAGGAGGACGTCGCTGGTGCTGATCCGATGCCTCTACAGCAGCCAAAGTGGACAGTGAACCCGACCGGTAATACCCCTTACCGCTGGAAGAGCGGGCTAGACTAGACTAGACTTCACGCAGGTTGGCTGGTCCCACCAGGGCAGGGGAACTGGGCTCCAGACTGCGTTTCATTTCTCCCCAAGACATTCTAACTGATGCTCAAATCTTAATCTGGTCTTTCCTTAACTATGAACTTGGTGCTCCCAGCTGTACTTTATTGAATCAGCATCCATGAAGCGCCTACTATCTATCGGACTGTGTTCAAAATGCAGTTCTTTCTTTCAGCACCAAGACAGCTCAGCCCACGACCAGGCAGGACATAGGGATCGCCTCCTAAAAGTCATTCTCAATGTTCCTCCTCTGCACCAATGTGAAAGATGAGACCGGCTCTTACCTATATTTCTTAAGCCACTCTTTATGTGCAGATGTTTTTGAAAACTAGAATTCCAGCAGCCAGATTTTGCATTTATCCCAAAAGCAAATCTTTGCTTGAAGACAACTTCTGTTTTTCAGGCCATGAATGAACGTGCCAACGAATTGGAGTAACTGCCCCAACCCAATTCCTACACCTGCTTGACCTGCTTGCCAAATGGGCAGCAGACAGGCGTTGACGGTGGGGTCAATGTAATGTGGTTCCCTGGCCTAGGCCGATGTCTATCTCCTGGCTACTCTGCCAGCCACAGCCCACCACATTTTCATTGACACCTGCCTTCCCACTTGACCTATTTAGGGATCGAACTCATTTCTTCCTGAGACCACTAATCTCTTCTTCCATTAGTCATGCCCATCAGTTAAAATCCAGATCTGTTTCAGAGATGTGAAAGCTTGCCCATAGGAATTTATTTTTTTTGTTCTAGACAGGTGGGATTCTTCTCAACAAAGCTTCCCTACTCTGCTTCCTTTCTTATTTTTGACTCTATAAACAACCACAAACTGTGCTCTTCCTGATACTGTAGGAGCCTATATTTGTAAGAAAGGTGTTGATATAATGAATCAGCTTCTCTAAAGTTTATTTGATTCCATTTCCTCCCATTTAGGTTTAGAATTCTATTAATGGCATCACGCTACACTTCAAAGCTAGAAATAGTGATGGAAAAAGAACCCAATAAAACCCAGTGATTATTTCCTGAGTGCAGGAAATGATAATGATAATAATAATAATCTGATTAATAGGTTATGTATTTATGTTTTTTAAACTATTTTTAGTCAAGTAATAAAGTCATTATACCTTTTGATATTATTTTATTTGAGAGGTTTATTATCTGTTAAATTTCTTTATAGTACATAGACAAATGGAACCTTCTTAGCTACCCAAATGGGTAACCCAATGCTAGTGATAATTTGCACAATGAAAAGCACTTTTCTAGTCATTTGTTTCTCAGTCCAATACTCTAAGGTGGTAAAGGAACTATAATAACCCACTTTAGAGATGACAAAACTGAACCAAAGAGAGTAGGTGAAAGCATTCAAAATTAGAAATTACCCACATCCCTGAAATGCATTCAAATCACCACTAAAGAAATCCAATCAGTATCAACAACAAACCTTATAATTTCCTCTTTCTCCTCTTGAGACCCTTTGACTCAGCAGGCAAGAATAAAACCACATTGTTTTTCCTCCATCTCTGGCTTTATAGTCAACTGAGCAACTCTACATCCTGTAGTCTTTTGGTACTTAATCTATGACTTTCCAGATAAAAAGGGGAAAGACAGTGACAATTATACAATGCTTATATGTTTATTAAAAGAAGTCATTTAGGAGAAATTCAAAAGAAAATGTACCCAACAAATAAAACAGCTGTGTTGCTAATAAAATGGATGTGTCCATAAATAAGTGTACCCTTAGCACTTTTCAAAGAACATTACCCCAAAAGAGCTGTTCCTGCTCTCAGGAAAATAGCTAATGGAGCACCTCCATTTCTTTGAAATAATTGCAAGGAAAACAATGCACAGAATCAAGGCAATTACATAGATAATTTAGACATATACCTGGGTATGCATTTTTAATGATAGGTAACTTTGGGTGGGTAAACACTGTCCCAGGTGTGTGTAGTTTCCTTATTACAATTGTGGAACTTGGTGTGAACCTAATGAAAGCTCTTAAATCACAAAATAAACAGGCTTCCTTATCTACAAGGGCAGACCTTACATTCAAGTGAAAATGAATAGAAACTTTCTAAAATTGAATGCTCTCCAGGTAAAAAGGAAAAACATATTTGCATTCAGCCTACTATAGTTACTCCAGGATGACACCAGCTGGCAATTGTTTCTGGCTAACAGATTGCA
>RJWT010027063.1:0-15616 GCA_004365215.1 Cuniculus paca | reverse complement strand
GGTTAGCGACCTGCGCCCCTGCGGTGGGGTCGCTACCCCGGGGCCGCCCACCTGGCCTCTTCGCCCGCGCCGCGATGCCAGGTCCCTCCCGGCTCGCGCCAGACTCTCACCTTCTCGGCAGGGCTCTCCGGGCGGCAGCCTCACCTGTGCCCCCATGGCCCGGGCACGGGGCTTCCCTGGCGCGGCGCTGGCTTCTCACCCACCTGGACCTCGTGCCTCCATGGACCCGCGCCCGGCGGAGCAGGGGGTCTGCCGCTGGCACCCCGGCCCCGCCCCCTCGGCCGCCTCGGCCAATGGGGACGGCTGGGCGGGGCCTCCGCGATAGCCCCGCCCCTGCGACCTGGGGCTGAGACCTGGGCTGTGCAAGCTGGAGTTTGGGCTGCATCCTCGGGCTGCCAGTGCGGCTGAAGCGGGGGCTGGACCTCGGGTCGCTGCTGGCGTCGCGCAGTGCAGACGCACGGACAGACCTCGCGTGGGAACGGCGCCTGTCGGAGCCTGGAGGTCGCCGAGGCACTCAGGGGAAGTTAGTGGAATGACAATGGTGCTGAGGCCCCCTTCTGGCTGCTCCTGGGTGAAAAGGTCTCCATCGCTGGACGCTTGAGGGACCTGCTGATTTTGGAAGCCTTGCGTTTGTACACTAATACCCATGGTGAAGCTTATTCGGGGAACAGACTTCGCCCTTATGTGCTGTTCTCAGGTCCCCCACGGCCCCTCGTCTCCCCCAGCATCTGCTCTTTCCGGTTTCCAACCGGCGAGGCCACACCCTCACACCTCTTACCCTATTCTTCTGAGTCATACACTTATTTGAAATATGGTTTTTTACGGGAACGGCAGTGCCCACATTGACAAGATCTAGTCCCACAAAATCGTGGTCGCTAACGTTTTGGTATTCTCGCCATACCATGCATATTATGCAGACGCTAGGTCGGTATTTATTCGTTACACTTCACAGCATGATTTGTTAAGCCACGATGCACGGATGAGGAATCTGAGGGGAAGCTGGGGATAAGTAAACTAGCCAGGTTGGGAGGCTTGGTAGCAGGCATTTGTGCGACAAAAAGTGCACACAGTTCCCGCTTTTGGGGAGAATGGGTTGCCCCGTTCTGTGGCGTGTCAGCACTAAGGAAAATAGTCTTATCTGGTCACGTTGCCTTTGCTGTTGTAGTCATGAACGGCTATTAACTTTATTGCCTAAGAGTTTCATTGCAGAGGCCTCAGTCTTGCTTTTCTGGTTCTTAGGCTGATGAGAGAATACTTACGAATTAATTCGTCAGTATAATAAGACAAGGCACACACTTTTACAAGGGGATGACGTTTTGAAGGTGGAAAAGATTGGGAAACAATAGGTGGAAGTAAAGGAGAGAGATTTATGCCAATTTTGGGTAACTAGACTTAAAATTTAGACTTCTATTTAAATATTTTCTTTTTGAAAATTTTTCCTAGTTTTGAAAATTTGTACTTGTTTGTAGTACACAATGTTTACATTCATAGTGTAGAGCTGGTACATGTGCATGACACATCTTCTTGGCTGAATCTTCATTATTAAAGTGACTACAAGAAAATATGAAAGTTATTCATTTATTCCAATGAATGTTGGTGAGGCACTGACACACACAACTCTGTTTTCCAATCTCCCTCTACCACGAGCATGTTTTTCTTGGCGTCTTCCTAATACCAGCGAAAGAAACTCCCAACCTACTAAATGTGTGGTATAAGTTCGTATTCTCTAAAATCGAAGATTGAACTTTAGGAACAACGGAGGTTAAGAGCAGACTATATTTATTGAGAGAAAGAAAGCTTCTGTCTGAGAGATAGACACAAGAACCCGAGTGCGTTGCCAAGGACCATGTCTTTTTTAGGGATTTTGTAGAGCAAAACCCCATGACGAGGCAGGTCCAGGGTGGGGAAAAAATGGGAACTCTCAAGGTGGGCACGAGGTGGGAACGGATTATGGTCAACCAATAAGATTAATTGCTCAGATAAAATTGATTAAATGGAGGATAAATGGGGAAGCAAACCATGTAGCAAGTGGGCATGCGTAAAGAGCAGCGACTTCCTGTCGGCAGTTGGGTTAGTAACTCCTGGCTTCCTCAGGGTGATAGAGACCTATTTAGAATATCAGTCCTTGATGTTTATCTTTAGGAAGTATGTGGGTGCATTTCTTTGATCTTTTGTCTTGAGGCCTGGCCCACAGCAGGAGGTGTCTATCTCCCCCCACAGTTGCCAGGTATCTGGTCTTCTGCACTGGCTCTTTAGAGAGCCCAGCCCTGTCTGACTGCCCATTATATTTCTGTCTGACTTGGTTGCCTGTAACAATCCCATCTCATTAAACTGCAGCCTCCTCTTTAATTGCTTTAAACTAAGACATCTAGAGCTATCCTTGATTCCACTCTCATTCCACATCCAATCAGCAAATCTTATTGCCTCTGTCTTAAAAAATATATCCAAGCCAGGTGTGGTGGCGCATGCCTGTGATCCCGGCACTCGGGAGGCTGAGGCAGGAGGATCGTTGCAAGTTTGAGACCAGCCTGGGCTACAAAGTGAGCTCAAGACCAGCCTGAACTGCATAGTGAGACCCTGTCTCAAAAAAAAGAAAAAAAAATCCAAATTCCAAGCCCTCCTCGCTACTCCCATTTCTCCTATCCTGGTCTGAAGCACTGTCCCCTCTTACTGAATGACTGTAACATACTTCTAATGTTCTCTACATGACCTGTCTTTTCCGACTTTATCTCCTAACTCTGTTGTCTGTGCTTCTTCTAGTTTAGCCAAACTGGCTTTCCTGCCTCCTTCCTTTCTTTAAGCACCCAGCACGATCCCATCTTTGCATGTAGCGCTCTCTTGCCAGACAGATTTCTTTCCTGGGAAGTGGGCATGGCTAACTCTGTGACTGCATTCAAGCCTTGCCTAAGTGAGGGCTTCCCTGAACACCACGTCTTAAGACAGTCCTGCCCCACAATGAATCACTCTCTATCCCTTTACCCTGCCTGCTCTCTTTATCATTACCACTGATCACGACCTGACTTCTTATATGTTTACCACTTGGTTCATTTATTTTTTCACCCCCTTAGAATGCACAACAAATTTAGTGAAGGCAGCAGCTTAGTTTTGTTAATTGTTGGTTTACGAATTCTTAGAATTCCAGGCACTTAAATATTTTCTGAATGAATGACTATGCATGACATGGAGCCATATACTACAGATGCAGTAACAGACAACTAATGGACAACATGGCCACAGTCTCTAAACGTAGGGAGTTTGTAATTCTTACAGGGAAGGTAGTCACTGAACAATTATATAATTTTTAGTTACTATGGTTATAAACACTGAGAAGATGTGACTGAGCACTCTGGCTGAAGGTCTTAGTGTACTGGAAGACAGACTATCAAATATTTAATAATTTAGGGCGAAGAGCACAAATCCCTAAAATCATATAATTTTTGCAATGAAAATACAAAGAATCAGTGTCATGCAAATGAGCATCTATAGTTAGAGGTGCTTTAAATGAGATTATAAAGGTTTAGAGGGAGCTGACAAAGCAAGACATGGAACCAGATTAAAAGTAGCGTATTAAATAGATAATCCAGTGTAGCTGTGTTCCTTCTGTTAGTCAAGGTTACTGCAGGTCCCAGGAAAGGAAACAAGTGAGAGGCAGAGTGGGTCAAGTTAAGCACACTTTGGAGGGGAAAACAAAGCAAAAACAAAACACTCACTCTTTTAAACTTGTGTAAGTTGGAAAAATATCTTAATATTGCATGTTTTACAAAATTCCTACCTTCAATTTCAATAAAAAATAATTCCTGTTGCCCTCCCCCAAATGTCCTAGACCAGTTCCTTTCCTCTAAAACATCTTAGGGCTCCTTGTATGTGGCCTCTCAGTTATGTGTCACACTATTTCATCAACAGGCTGCCAGGTGCCAGTTTAGGTGTTGTCCAAGAACTCAGAGGGGAAGGGAAAGGAAGAAAGACCCTATTTATGAAGTTTTCTCTTACAAGTATGTACTAACAGTGTGTGACATGCTATCATCTTGCTTTGTTTATCCTCACAGAAACTTAATGGAGGAATTGTATTTTTATTGAACAGATAAGGAAAACGGTGTCAGAAAGTTTGCATAATTTTCTCAAGACCATACAACTGGGCCAGGGATTTAGCTCAGTGGCACAAGCGCTTGCCTGGCAAGTGCAAGGTCATGAGTTCAATCTCCAGTACAAAAAACAGCAACAACAACAACAACCCCCCCCCAAAAAAAAACCATACAACTAATTCCTTGTTCCAAAAATCAATGATATTCAGCTCATTCTGAATTAATTTATTTTTGGAGGGAGAAAGTTTCTGAAAGGAAGTATGAGAGCTACTAAAGGATGAAGTATCTGAAATAAAACAAATGAGTCATTCTGAATATGTAAAGCTTTTCTTTGTGTGTGTGTGTATGATTCATTGGGGAAGAGCTGCTTTATAACCAGAAGTTTTATGGAGTTTCATGTTGTCCCCTACTGGTTAACTTGGGAGGAGGAAGAAGATTTGTTAGAATTACATCAATAAACATTTAATTTAACTAATTAAAATCATTTTTATGTGTTATGTACATGTACCAACTCCCCCCAGTGAATGTAATCATTATGTACTGCAAACACATTTCAATAAAAATAAAAAATTTTTAAAGTTTCAAATGCCAGGCAAAGCAAGAGAAAGTGAATGTCCCACAAGTATATATGGAAACAAATTTTCAATTTTATCTTTTAAACAATTGTAAGTCTATTTATTTTAGTTAGAAGTGTCACATGTGAGGTAAGAACTACACAAAAATTGCTCTAGACATCCCAAGTGTATTTCTTAGCCAGCAAGCATATTTCTAACTTTAAACAGAAACAAGGCAAATTTATAATAACAAAACTAATGTAAAAAATGGTTTACTTTGACATTTGTCTTTTAAAAATTATGGTAGCCACTTAGCAAGTATCTACTGTGCTTTAGGAACTGTGATAAATTTTCATATTATTATATCTTATTTACTGCTCATAATAAATTTTCAAGATATTATCAGACCTTTTCCATAGAAATGGAAACTAAGACTCAGAAAGTACATTGTCATGCCCCAAATCCCAGAGCTGGTGAGTGCAGGGGCTTCAAACTCAGGTTGCTGACTCTGAGACCTGTGTATCTATGATCAGCGTGGCACTGCTGAAAACCCCCGAAAGTGGCAGTAAGAGGCTGAGGAAAAGTGAACACTGGGTCTATTAACAAAAGGGGCTTGCACTTTTGACTGGTGAACTGTTTCTGAAAACCCTGACTCCCCAGGAAACCATATCAAGCTGAAAACTTTTAGGAAGTCCACCGAGCATCTGAATACTTTTTTTTTTTTCTTTTTTTTGTACTGGAAATTGAACTCGGGACCTTGCACTTGCCAGACAGGCGCTGTGCCACTGAGCTGTACCCCCAGCCCACTGAGTGCTTTCTTGAATGATAGATTGAGATTAGGTGATTAAGAAACATTAAAATATTCTGAGGAGAAAATTATTTAGATGTGAGGGACATAATATGAAAATTACAATTACAATTTTTTTTGTATTTATGTTCAGACAATAGCTAAGGGATTTATAAATATATTCAAATTATAGATAAATCACTGTTTTAGATGAATCAATTATATATACGAGTTATATATAAGTTATATACGAATCACTATATATCAAATTATATATATATCAAATTATGTGTATCAAATTTATATTTATATAAGTAATATTCATATAAAATTTGGTTCTAGGACTCAAGCCCAGAGCATTTTACATGCTAGGCAATTCAATATTCTTTGCTATCATTGTTGGAGACACGTTGCTGAAGTAGGTGACCTAACCTAATTTTTCATGCATTTACTTGTCTAGTGACAAAAGCATTATGGTGCTCTGGAGTCAAATTTCAGTATGTCAGTAGGGGCATCAGATAAAAAACAGAATATCCAGTTAAATTTGAATTTCAGCTAAACATCTTTTTTGTATGAGTTTGTCTCATGCAATATTTGAGATTGATTGATTTTGCTAAATCTAGCCGACCTGCTTGGCTGTGCATTCAGCTAAATGTCACAGTGCCAAGCATTGTGACCCTGGGCAGATTATTTCATCTCTCATACTTCATTTCCTCCTCCGTAAAATAAAGTAGATACAGTATGCGCTTTACTAGATTATTTTAGGATTTAGAATATTGATTTAGCACTGAGGAAAGTAAAAAATTTCTCTTGGTCTGTCTATTAATTTCTTATTTTACATTATATACCTTTAACATTTATTACCATTTCATGCTCTTCGAATGTTTACAATTGATTTTATAGAGGTAAATTTAAAAGATACAGCCATGTTAACTCAAGGTAAGGGGCTTATTTTCCTAAGTAGATTATGTAGCTTTTCTTAGAGAGGAGCCTGATAAAAAAGAACTGATAGAACAAACATTTTAGTGTAAAGCTAAACTGTGACACATATGAAGTGGATTTCTTTCTTTCTTTTTTTTTTTGTAGAGCAAAGGGCCTTCATTTCTTCATGCAAATTGGCAACATCCCTTTGCATCTTGTTTCATCTAAACAAAGAAAATTTTCTTTAGGAGTTAGGCTCTGACCAAAACGTTAGTATAGGAGGATTATGTTGCCATGCTGAAGTGGATTTCTTTTTTTTCCAATTTTTTTTATTTTAGAAAGCAAAACAGAAAAGGATAGAAATAATACAGAATTTCAAAACAAAACAAAAAACAAGAAATCAATACTAGTTAATACATTCCATATTGTTATCTTAGAAATAGTTGTTCAGGTTACAAGATCTAGGCATAAAAAATGATCAAATGATCAAACAATAACAGCACAAATTGTTCTTTTCGAAGAACAGAGATTAGTAGTATAGTTATCTTGCACATATACACATACATAAAAACACCCATATCAACTAATTAGAGGGTGTGTGTTTAAGTATAAGATGATAAAAGATTCACCAAAAGTGGCATAATTGATAAAATCTTGATCGATTTGTGAGTTGAAAGAAAGTAATAAAATACAAATCATGATTTAAACTTGTAAAGTGTGTCAAAAAGCATGGATTTTCTGGAAGTTATATTGGCAACTTTTAGAGTCAAAAATGTTAATACACGTCTGTATGGTCATCTCATTTCTAAGAAAACACTAAATGGCCACAGATATATGTAAGAATTTAGGAATAAAAGCATTCACTTTGAAATTCTCTGGAGCAAAGGAAGAAATCAATGAATAAATTAAATACTGGAATATGAAAAAATATTAATGTCATCTTTAAAAGAATGCTTTAGATACCTAGCAATATAAATTTTATGTTAAATAAAAATCAAAGTGATTTCAATTAAAAAATATGTAATGGTAATTACAATCACAGTGTTAATGTTGATTGTCAGATTGATTAGGTTTCAGTTTTATTTTTCATCTTCCTAACATCAAAATTTTATGAAGCATGGTTTAGCATTAGAAACAAAAATTTAGTTTTAAAATTCGGAGATCTAAAAAGCTAACTTTACTAAGTTACTCAATAACCTTCTCCTTTTTTTTTCCAGGTACCTTGGTGTGTTTCTTCCTTTGAGACCCTCCTATCCCACTGGGATGCCCACTGAGGCAATAGATATTACTTAGCTTTCCAATGGCTAATTATTCAGCAAGACAATTACAAAAGAATGATGTATTTCTGGAGCTGATAGGTTAAAATGCAGGCAATTTTGATAAAAGGATATCGTTTATTACATGACACTTTGATTTTTCTTCATAAGCAAACATCTTTAGCATGTAGCCTTTGAAATATTACACTACAAATTCTAAGGAAAATTACTTTCAGGTGATTAGAGTAATAGATATTAACAGGCATATATGACGGTTTCTGTTCATTGCAGTATGAATTATTCTTTCAGCAACCTCATTTTATTTTATTTCTTGACCAGATATGTTTTAAATATGCACTTTTGCTACAAAATACACAATTAAAATATCCATGAGCAACTAAATGCACCCTATTTCTACTTTAATACTGTTTATTGCATCACATTTGAAAATTAGATCACACTTTGTAAAAACCTAGACAATTTTTAAAAGATTGTAACCTTGGGAAATATTGAGTGTAATAAAATTCATCAGGTAATGTTACCTTTGGTCTACTTTCAAATTTAGTAAGAGATGTAGCTTGGGGAAACCCCTTTTTAATCTGTCATTCTCATACATATTCATAAGCTCAGGTTCAAGCAAAGGACGGTGATGATTTGGTTGCTGTTATTTTCATCCACATACAAATCCGCAAATCCAATACTGAGTCGTGAAAATCCTCCTTTGTCAATGCCACAGAAGTGTTTCTTTTCCTGGGAATGATTAAGAAAAATAGTGATGTGTGCATGTTTAAGGAAAGAAAAAAGATCAGCATATTTGCTATTTTAAAGTTTGGACCTGGGTTTTGACAATGTCAAGATTTTCAGTGTACATGTGCCTGTTTTGGAGATACCACTGATTTCCACTCTTGAAGACACAGATATTCTGTATTATTTAAACCACCAAAGGTAAGAACCCAGAGCTACCCTTGTGCTTTTCACATGTTTCCCCCTCTGCTTTGATTTATTAAAGTATCAGTTTTTGCTTTGTTTTTTATGTTACATCCTTTTAGGTACAACTGGTAATTTCATCTTTATTTATTCTTGGCATTTTTGACAGATAAGTGAATATTAAAATACAATTTTAGTTAAAAATAACAATAAGTGAGTATGATTTTGCTAATCTTAATGTCACTACACAGTAACACTACCTACTATTTGCACATTGACATTTCATTTTTAAAAGTCAAAAGCAATGACTTTGGCAGACATATCTTTCTCCAAAGAAACTAGTACTTATTTTTCTTTCTCTTTAAAATATTAGACTTCGTGGAGATGAGAAGGGAATTTAAGGATAGAGGGAGATGGGAAGATGGAGAGGGAAAAGGGAAGTAAAGATGATTAAGATTTGATATTCTCAGGATGAATAAAAGTAGTATGTGTTGCAAACATACTCTAATAAAAAGAATATTAAAATAAAATATTTTAAGAAACAGTAACATCAAATTCAAATAAATGGTAATACAGCATTTACTTCTAAAGTATGAGCTCCAACTCACTGAGAACTTCTTTCGTCTTCGGCCCTTTTTATAAGCACTTTTATGACGACCTGCATACTCTATTCAAATAAGTGAATAAGTAGTCTGAAAAGAAGGGCTCACCCAAGGCAGCCCACTGTAATGTGATTGGGCCAGAATTTCTTCCACCTGGCCTTCTTTTAACTCTGTATGATAGACAAGTATATTTTAATCAGCCTTTCAATAACTTAATCAACTGCTGTGATGTTTCATTTTTATAAACTTAAAAACTACCATGTCATTTTGATTGGATCATGATTATATGTTTCCAAATATTGGTGACTTCATTCTATATTAGAAAGCAGGACACTATTAGTTTTAAAAATATTCCTGTGGGTCTTGTAATTAGTGTATTTTGATTTTTTATGTATTCCTTAATCAATTTGTCCTACTATACTTTCCTTCTTTCCCTCAACTAGTGTCCATCAGCGCCACTCACTCATCATTGTTAATCAAGCTGGCAAACAGAAGAGGGTGGGGAGTGAAGCATCAGGATGTAAATGTCATATAAAGATCTAAGCTTTGTAAATTGCACTTTATATCCCTCAGAAAATACACTCCCCTTCCTGCGCTCTGGAAACATTAATCACAAAGATAATCTCAGTAACGCAGAAAGAGTATGCAGGTTGCAGTCTATAGTCACATTCAGATAAAGTTAGAAATTGATAAGAAAAGTGTAAATTAAGGAGTCTCTCCCTTAGAAATGATTTTTTAAAAAACAAAAGCAACCTCGAAGAGCTATTTGACTGAACATAATGGCAGAATAGTTAGTGCTGATTTTTCTATTTTTAATTAAGGTAATTTTTAAAATGTGAGGTTAACATGCTAAAAATTAAAAATCTTGGCAAAATATTTTTAGAAAACAAATGTATAACTGTACATTATGAATCAAAAGTTAGATTGACCAATAAATAAAATTGAGAAAAAAATTTAAAACTGTACAAGAATTACCTCCAAAAAAGTCACATTGTTCGTAGGAAAATAAATAGAACTTGAGATCATAGTGCTAAGTGAAGCAAACCAGACACAGAAAGTTAAATACTACGTGGTTTCTCTTATATAGGAAGCCTAAGATAGATGCTGGGAAACAGAGCTAGACCTTTTGTAAATGGGAAGGGGACCAAGAGAAAAAGGGAGAGGGAAGAGAGGGGAAGGGAATGGAAAGTAGAAAAATTATGCTGTGTTGTGCACATGTACCAATTCCCTTCCAAAAATGCAATCCTTATGTACTGCAAACATGTATTGGTCAGGGTTGGTGGCACATGCCTGTAATCTCGGCACTTGGGAGGCTGAGGCAGGAGGATTGCTTCAAGTTCAAGGTCAGCCTGGTCTACATGGTGAGTTCAAGGCCACCCTGAACAACACAGTGAGAACCTATATCAAACAAACAAACAAAAAGTACTAATAAAGTAAAAATTTGAAAGAAAAAAGAAACCTAAAATATTAATAAATAAATGAGTAAAATAAAGGAGACATGATATAAAATAAGAAGAGACTTTTTAGGATGCAGGAGGATGAATTAATTAATTTAGGATCAGGGAGGGAGGAATTAAGGGAGAAGAAGTAAAGGGATCGAAGATCAAGATGTGTTATATACATGGACCAATCCCCCCAAATGAATAAAACTACTATGCATTGCAAATATACGATGATGAAGGTAAGCACGATGTACTGGAAACACATACCAACAAAAATAAAACTTTAAAAAAAATGTTTAAGGTCATTCCAAGCTAACTAGTTTTTACTTATTAATTTATTCCACACACATATATATAGTATTTCTGTCCAGGCATTTTCCTATACAGAAACTCTTCTTTGTTCTCTGTCGTAGCCCTGTTAATAAGTCAAAGGGATAACTCCACATATGCTATAGCTGTTTACTTTGGGTGAAAGCGTGCAGCACTTGGACTGCCACAGTTAGTGTGAGTTATGTATGGTGCAAACCCATGCTGGTTCTTTCCTATATCCCCTTAAAGGAGAAATATAATTTACCCCCCCATCACAAACACTGTGCCGAGATTTTGAACTAATGGAGGGACTCTATGTTAGCCAAATGCTTACAAATATACCTAACAGTTCTCAAATGTCAAAGTACAAGTCAATCTGAGCTTTAACAATTCATATGTAGCTGATAAAAAAACTGATAAAATGTAACTTTTGTTCTTGCTAAAATAGGAAATTAGTAATTAAAGAAAACTTCCTTATTGCAACAGGAAAATTTACCTGAATTTAAAGAGCAAAAAACTAAGAGAAATCCTAGGTAAGGAGTGCCAATATAATACCTTTTATTTATATTGTTCTATAGCTTCTGTTTAATACAATAAAACCAGAAACAAGTATTTTAAAGAGAAAATTATATTTACCTCTGAATAATGTGATTGCCTACCCAGAAAACCCAATGGAATCAATTTTAAAAATATTAAAATTGATAAGAAGTTCAGTATGATGGTAGGCTACAAAATAATTAAATGAATTAACAGTTTCCTTACATAACAGTAGTGACCAGTTAGGCAATTAATAGCAGTTATTACTGATAAATGGAAAATTTTAAATGCATAGAATAAATTTAATAAGAAATATTAATAGCTTGTTTAATGAAAATTGAAAGACAAAATAGATTTTAAAGCCATTAATAAATGAGAAGATATCCCTTGTGTGGTGATATCTTAACATGTTGATTCTCCTAAAATTAATCCTCAAATGTACAAGATGCATTGGAAGTTTCCTTGGGAATGTGATTATTCTAAACACAACTGTCAATAGTAAATGTCTACATCGTACTATCATAGGAATAGTTATTAAACTCTAATAAATGGTCATTTAAATGCAACCACTAAAATGATAAGTATAGATCTTTATTTTTTGACTGGATACACATGTAATGTTTGTGCAGTGAAATAATTAACAAAAGTAAAAAGAAAATTTGTGTTGTTTATTATACAGTAGGCATTGTGCAAAGTGCTGGGGATATAAAAATTAGAGCTCATGGGTCCTGCTCTCAAACCTAGTAAGACAGTCATTGACATAATGGGCCATAATAAAATAATAGGTCATTGAACTGATGATAAACTCTGTATTTTATGTGAGTACAGAGGAGGAGCCCCAAGCACCCAGGCCCCCTAAATCCAGCTGTATTTGCCTACTAAGTTAGCCATAATGAAATATAGGCAATATTCAATGTTGCAATAAGCTACAGAACACAAAATATTTAAAAAATTGTGTCTGTACTGAACATATACAGACTTTTTTATTGTTATTACTCCTTAACAAACCAGTATAACAATTTATCAACATAGCATTTTTACTGTTAGGTGTTTAAAAAAAAAAGGGAGATGGTAGTAGGTTGTACGCAAATTCTGATGGAGTGGTTTATGCAATAGAAATTCACTTCTCACACTTCTGGAGGCTGAAAGTTCAAGTCCAAGGTGTCAACAAGTTTGACTTTCTTCTGAGACCCCTCTCTTAGACCTGCATATGGCCACCTTTTTGCTCCGTCCTCACACGGTCACTCTTCTGCACGTGCAGCCCTTTCCGTCTCTTTGTGTGTTCACATTTTCCCTCATAAGGACACTAGTTAGCTGGTACTTAGTCATCTTAATGGCCACATTTTAACCTAATCATCTCTTTAAGACCCTCACTCCCTCACTCCAGTTGCCGTCACATTCTGAGTCACTTGGGGGTAGGGCTTCAACATGTGAATTTTGAGGAGACACAATTCAGCTTGTAAAACCAACCTGGCTGAGACAGAGAATCACAAGTTATTATAAGCATTTCTTCACCTTGTTAGATAATGTTCTTTAAGAAAAAATACTGAAATGTATCTTTGTACTATAACTTTAATATGTTTGCATCATATAAAATCCAAACAATACAGAGGTATATAATTTTATTCTCTCTAGAGATAACTTATTTACACCTTAATGCATAGCATTCTGTACATTTTAAAAATTATATCTGAGTTTTACTTATTGCCTTGGTGGAGTAGGGTACCTTCTTTATGAAAACTTTGTACTAATGGAGAAGAGACCATAATTCATTTTTTAAAGGAACATATTTTACTTTTTAATTCCAATATAATAAAGAGTATATAAAAATAACAAATACTTCCTTTACAATAATCTATAGGGACATTTGCACAGAATTCTCCAGAAACCATCAACAATTGAGGAACCCTTATCTTTGTTGAATCATTCTCGACCATCTTCAAATAATACTTAAGTATTATGATCACTATCATTATATAATATATGATGCTTTATAATCTGTGTACTAAATCAACCTTACAAGTAGAATCAGGATCCCCTAACTTTGCTTTGGTGATATATATATATATATATATATATATTCCAGATTCATATTCATAAATATGAATCACAACATAGTTGTTATGGTAATGATATATAAGTTAAATTACTATGCAGGTCATAAACAAGAAAACAAACATTTATTGTCATATGACTTAATGGGTTTATGGGTTAATAAAGTGCACAAATGACATAAGTAGGCAGCAGAGTTTTATGCTTACTTAAGAAAGGTAAGCTTAAAGTACAATTGAGTTAGAGGACCATATGAAATAATAATGACACCTGACACCTTGCAGTCATTTCTCAAATATATATTAAATGTCGAATGAATGAAAGAACCCAACTGAAAAAATAGATCACATATATAAATACATAATTCACAAAAGAAAAAATCCAAATGACTACCATGAAAGTTTGTCCAATTTTGTTACTAAATTAAAATCAAAAACCGTGTGTACGTGAATTTTTTTTTCATGTATCAGATTGAAGAAAACTTTAAAACAGACAAGGTCAAGTATTGGTTGGGAGAAGTACACTTGTTTAGGTCTAGCAGAACATGAACTAATACATCAACCTAGAGCAGCAGTTTGGCTGACTCTGGTGAGTTGAAGCTAGTGATCCTACTGCTGAACGTGTAAATGAGAAGCACTGCTGCCCGTGTGTCTATGGAGACTTGCAAAGGATATTTACGGAGTATCCTGTTCATAATACCAAAAATGGAAACAATCACATTTTCATTAACAGAAAAAGAATCAGAATGAAAAGGAGGAATAAAATATGGAGCTCTACAAGTTATTATATGGGCAAGCAATACTATAAAATGAAATAGCTCCATGTCTAACAGTACAGATAAATTTTCAAGACACAATTTTGAGTGAAAAAAGCAAGTTGTAGAATTATGCATAGAGGAAGATACTGCTTTGTAAAACTTTAAACACATGCCCAGAGTTATACAATGGTGGCGGATGCTCGCGTGGATGTAAAGGGATGGAGGATGGTTGGAAAATCACACAACAGACTTAAAGCAGTGGACGTTTCCAGGAAGGCAGCAAAGAGGGAAGTCAAGGGTGAAGCTGGGAAGTGGCTGTTTGTTAAACAACTTTAATTTCAGGTATAAAATTCTATTTATATTTTTCATATGTCATAAAATAACTGAAAGTCAATTTGACAAGAGTCAACAGTTATTAATTCCTGGTGGAAGAAGTATAGATGATATAATCTTACACTGGTTTGCATTTTGAGTTGGGAATCTATATATATCCACTAAGTAATTAATTTACATAATACACAATGCAAATGGTAAAAAGAAACACAGTGACAATCACTCTTCCTCCCATTCCAGTTGCCCTGTCCTGAGGGTCCTCTTTCACAGAGGCAGGAGACCACTGTTACCACTTTCATGTCGCATTTTTGCAGAGATTATTTTCTTTCTCTACACACACACACACACACACACACACACACACTTTCTCTTTCTTGCAAATGCTAATACACCATATTTTGGAAGGGTTTTTAATACCTGTTTGTGCAGAAATACCCTGTTATTTTTAGTGACCACATAGTGTTTCATCCCATTGGATACCTTTTTGGGTTTTTTTCTTTTTCTTTCTTTTTTTTTAACAATTTAATTTTAAAGGAAATAAAATCCAACAATAAAACAAATCGAAACAGTGATAAGACAGTAGGAAATCTACAAGTTACTATATTGCACATTGTTGTCCTCTAAATAGTTGCTCAGATTATCAGCTCTAGGCTTGCAAAGTCAATCAAACAATACAGTTCCTCTGAATCAACTGGCTGCTTATGGTGGGTGGGGGTGGAGGGTGGGGCTGTTCTTTTTCTCTGGGATATCTTTTGGAAAGAAATTAATGATTTTAAAAGGTTAGGAAAAGGGAAAGAGAAAGGGAGATTGAATTTTTGCAGGAAAAAAAGATGATCATTCAGTAGACAGGGTGGTATCTTGAAGATTCTAGAACAGGAATGCAGTAGTAGATGCTCTTTATAAAGATTAATTTGGGACTACTTGGAGGATAAAGCAGAGGGAGCAAGAGACAGGATTTGAATAAACCATTTATAAGATTTAGTCAAAGACAAGCAATAATTAGACTCTGACAAGTTTGAGTGAAAATTTCAATGAAAAGATGGGAGTAGAGACAAAG
>RJWT010027062.1:0-15607 GCA_004365215.1 Cuniculus paca | reverse complement strand
TCTTCCATTCTTAAAAATTCTTAGCCATTTCTTCTTCAAGGACTAGATACTCTTGTTCTTTAGTTGAAGTGACTAGACCTGTTAGAACCTCTCAGTCAACATTCTGTGTCTCTTACAGTGCTTTTATCTTAATCTCTCTGGGCTGTGTTCTGAATGAATTCATGAGAACCATCTTCCAATTCACAAATTCTTTGACTATGACTGATATGGTGTTTACTCCACAGTGTTTTATTTTGTTCTATTAATATATTTTAATTCCCTATTACTGCATAGAAGTTGAACTCCAGTTTACCACTTCCTGCTCCAGGAAATTTGGCTTCTGGCTATGGATTATTGTAGCTTTCTATTAAATTTTGATTTCACGGAAGTATCTAAGAGTACTGATATTTAAAACAAGTTCTCCTTTTATGTTTTGATTATCACAGTTAATGTTTTCAGGACAACAAGGTCCTCAGAATGGGGACTTTGTCTTGAATATCTTTCTGAAGCCCTGGAACTGACTCTTACTCCTGATCTGAGCTTTCCTTAGCAGCATCCCTGTCCTTGGCACTTGTGCATGATGGCCAGAAATGAATGTGCGGTACTTCAGTGAGTGCCCTGGGGGTTAATCCTAGCAAGACACAACACCAAGCAATTGGACTTTTAACAACACGCGCTCTTTCACAGAAGCATCTGTGAGAAGAGAAAAAGGAGTTACCCAAGAAACTCCTTGGAGACAATTAATAGCTAGGGCTTACCTGCATAGGGCTTGGAGTCATCTGTAAGGGTACAGGACAATGGAAGAGTACTAGGCTCATCAAATGCCTGTATCCCTTTCATGCAAGAGCAGATGTTTCTCTATAAATTTTGTGTATACTGCTAAAACTTTTCTCAAATGCAGCTTATTTCACTAATAAAAAAATATTTCACCATCCTTCATGCTGATTAACTAACTCTCAGAAAGAGGATTAGGTCTGGAGAGGTGGAATATTTTCTATGTCTTCTTCTATTTCTACCTCCCCATCGGTATCTTCTGGGATTCACTAACAGGGATCACCTCTAAGTTATCCTCACACATGTATGTCATGCTTTCCCCCTTGGAGTATTTTAAGGGGAGTTGCAGGTATTAGAACAAGATGGTTAGGCAGAAGACTGACAAAATGTACATCTTTCAAGCAAAATCTAAAGATAAATAGAAAATTGGAGTCACTTATTTAAAGAGGAACAAATATTTCATTTGGGGCCAGAAAATGACTCAGTTCTCATTCAAATTTGCTCATTTCCATCACCATCTCATTCAGACTTCAAGAGAATTTTCTGATATGAAAAATTCCCATATAGACTTGAAGCTTGAGGACTAGGGCAGCAGGAATCTATTAAGACAATGAAATTGTATGCCTATACCTGCAATTCGTTCCATTTCTTCGGTTCATTGCACTTGAAACATAATGTTCCATCTTAGGTTACACTTTTCTCTGCCTCTAAACTCCCTCTAACTTTCCCTATTAGTTTAGCAGAAAAACCTTGAGCTTCACTTATTGACATATCTTGAACAAAGCAGGTGGTTGGGTGGGGTTTGGGACTCAGGGAGCCAGCACACACACTGGGTCTACCAATCAGAGGTGACACGAGAGGCTGTCCACATCACTTTCCCTTCTGTTATATTTTATCATTTTTATTTGACTTTTTAATGTGAAAAACCATACTAGTTAGGAACTGAATGTTTGGATTCAAGCCTCTGTTACCATTTACCAGCTGGGTGTATTTGGGTGACTCACCTGAAATTTCTCAATCCCAATGTACTAATTTGTGAAACAGAGCTAGTGAGTCTACTCTGATTCACAGGGTGGCAGTTGTATCAAATGGCAGACAGAGCAGATTTTGCTTTGTTACAATGCATTGTATGGGTACAAAGGAATGTTTGTACAGGCATGTACACATACTCAGTTATTTCTTGTGAACATCCCTTATCTTTCCATGTAGATTTGAAGATTTTATAAAGGAAAGGCTATAAGCTACATGTGTTGATGGTGCCTTCCACAGTACCACATTCCTATGGCACTGAATGGGTAAATAAAAGAATGAGATCCTTTAATAGGAGAAGGTGGCAGGGACTAGGCTTGATGTCATGCAGTACGTCTTGTAAAGAGCAGTCAGCATCACACATTTAACAAAACGTGACTGAAGGTGTACTGTGGTCAAAGTTTTGTGTTCAATCATAGTTTGAACCATGATGAGTGAGAAGTGAACTTTACCTTCGAGAAATTAAGTGACTTAAGGGCTAAAAGAGAAGTCTGTAGTGAATAAACAAAAAGAGAGGGTTGCCACTTCTACTTCATGGACATGAGGAGATGAAGGAAGAGCTTTGGACAGAAGGTGATGCATGAATTGAATCTTGAAAGATGAGTGTTGTGATCCGAATGTTCTTATCTCCCCCAAATTCATAGATTGAAACCTAATCCCCAGTGTGATAGTATTAGAAGATGGGATCTTACCGTGTGACTAAGTCATGGGACAGGGCCTCAATGAATGAGATTTGTGTTCTTATATAAAAAGCCCAAGGAACCTGTTTGTCACTAAATGTGAGGACATGAGATTCCTCATCAAACATTGCTTGTGTTTTGACATGGAACTAGGTGTTAGTAGAAAAGATGGTCTTTTCCCACTTTAGGTTTCTAAGAAAGAGGATTTTTCCATTGCATATTCCTGCCTTCTCTCCACTCAGAGTTGTGGTGACTTTTCCAATTAGCCAACTGGAAAGAAATAATTGGGCATGTTGTGCTCAGCCCTGTCTTTCTTCCTCTTGGGACCAGAATGTCAGCACATAGAAGCCTCTGCTCCTCTGTACACCTGGCCACATGCCTAGGACAGCAGGTGTCTTTGCCTTATTTGAGGGATCAGTTGGCAGGTCAGTTAGGCACTCGTGTTAAGCTGTGCTCTTCAGTTTATCAGTAATAAGGCCAAAGTTCTGGTCCTGTTTGAACCCTTTGCTTTATTTTGCAAATTGTATGACACCCATTGGATGCCCATCACTTAGATAGGGCCCAGAACATGGAGGGCCGTAATCCTTTATACTGAACCTTGCAATCACCTGGTACAAAATGTTGCCACTATGATGAGTGTGAGGATGATAGACCTGCAATAGGAAAAGGTACCTACAGTTTTTGTAGAAAGACCATGGATCTGGGTGTCAAGTTAATTGGGAGCAAGCCCCAGTTCTGTCACCAGTCACTTGCTTTGAGCAAGTCACTTCAACTTTCCAGGCTTTAGCTTTCTCATCTACAGAGTAAGTTGGTTTATAAAAATCTCTAAGGACCTCTCTCGAAATACATACATTTTTAAAAGGGAGGCTTCCCTCAAAGAAGGATGTTTTTAACATTGGGAAAAATTAAATACTGAAGCAGATTGTGGGATTTCTTTCCCGGACAAGCTGGAAGAAGGAGCTGGTTCAGCATCCAATTTACATGAGCAATTGAATTTATATGTGCCAGGTACTCTGTTATGAGCATATGTTCGCTATCTCATTTCACCCTCATGGCAGTCTTTGAAACACACAGCACTATCATTCCTATTTTACGGACAAAGCAACTGAGGCTCGGAAGAGTTAAATAGCTTGTTCACAAGCCTGCAAACAAGTGCCAGTGCTAGGCTTTGAATGTGGACAGTCTGGCCCCATAGGGGTAACCTCCAGCACTATATTCCATCATCTCCATGCATAGGAGAAGTTCTGGGTCCTTTCCCAAGAGCCTATCATGATCCACAGAGTCTCTGGAGGGACCCAGTTTGCAGTGTTTCAGGTATGTGCAAAAGGCAGGTGCTTGGCTAGTGTGAGAAACCAAACGCTTTTGGCTCTGTCTTTACTCTGTGCCCTAGGTTTTGACATTCAGGGGTGAGAAGCATTTGTTTGGCAATTAATAATTCAATGACTTGTGACAACGCTTATACTGATGTCTTTATTGTTCGGTTTCCATTTGCCTATGGTTTTCCTCCATTCTTAGCACTGACCACATGTCGTGCGCTATTTTACACGTTTTAAGTACGTTGTTTCCCTTCATAATCACCACAACCATTCAGGTGAGTACTGTTGTTTCCAGTTAACAGTTGAGAAAGCTGAAGTATGGAGAGAAATAAATTAAACTAATGCTCATAGGACAATGACATTGAGAGCACAAGGACACCCTTTGCTTCTCAGATTTTTCCGTGGCCTGCCATTTATTCTGTACTTTGTCCCATCCTTTTATGATTTTTTTTATTGCTTGTATCCAAGATACTTGTTGACACCTGAAATAGTATGAGTATGGTGTCTTCCTATGTATCCAAATTAGAAGGACCCAGGAAAGCTGCAGGAGCTCCCTAATCCAGAAAAGACACATAATGCCTTCAAGGATTATGCACCAACTGACCAATATTGTTGGTGTGTTGGCTGCTGTACAATTAACTGGTAAACATATTTGCACATTCTTTTGTAATTTTAAAGTCTGATAGGTAGAATTTTTGTTGCTTTTTTTTTTAAATCTCTTTTACTTTTTGCTTTCTCTGCTACCTAGAAGAAAAAATAAGACAAACTAAAGTAAAAAGAATGAGGGCTGCATGTAAATAGGTATGTTTTTCTGAACTGGTGTGTGTGTATGTGTGTGTGTGTGTGTGTACACTGAGGGTGTTAAGAAGTTAGGGAAAAGAAAAACCTTTTCTCTTTGCCTCTTGAAAGTCTCATGAACTGTATCTCAGTTCTGAAGCCATTTTTATTCTAGGACATGGCAATGAGAACTTCATCTTTTCTTGAGTGGACACATCCACCTTGGACACGCTAGTCAACACTAGCATCACACTTTTAAACCAACCCAACCTGTTTTCAACTGGAGTAACAACCTACAGTGACAACCTGCAGAAAATTTTGCAATTTGGGATATCCATCATCCCGTGCCTGTGCCTCTTGGGGACTGACTTAAACCCCTTGCAAACAAACTTTGTTTATAACAATAGGAAATGTTAAACAAAGTTAACACAAGGCTCTTTGTCTCTTCATTGGTGACACTTAGTCAGTGAACGCTCTACTGCCAAGCTACAATTACAAAATCTCAAATTCAACCTTGGTCATGTTTCCTTTGGCTTCACTTGTGACATCTTGTAAATAAACATTAGCATTTTGAAACTCTGTAAAATGCCAGCATTACACATTTCTCCATTAAACACAGAAAATTCTGAGCATCAGGACATGAGCCTGAAGCCCCTGACCCTTTATTCAGAGGATTAGTGTGCATGGTGTCCAGCCAGTGCCTGTTCAGGTCCTTCCAGATGGGATGAGTTATTCATGGCCTTCTGGAAAGAAGCAGCATCAATTTAGCATGACTGCTATGAGGACAGTGAGTTCATTTCTCTGACATATTCACACAGTTAAATGGCTCCTTGCTATGAGGTATGAAGTTGTGTCACCTGCACGGACTGATATGAGGATAAAAAGGAAACACTGAATGCAGGAAAGAACAATGATGTCACTCATGGGACCTTGTGGCACAAATGGCAGGTATGGTATAGATTCTCCAAGGATGCTATTCACATTTATGAGATCTGGTCAGGCAGACTACGGCTTTCTTGAGATAGAGAGCAGGACATTTCACCCACGTTAAAAGTCAAAGGCAGGCAAGAAACGTGCAGAAGCAGAACAGAGGAAGAAACAGAACACTAAACATATGATTAAATGAACTGCCATAATGGTTACCAGGGAAACTAAAGTAAAAACTGTAACAGGTAACAGGTTATGCCAAAACATATGATTAGGCATCAAATGTCTAATTTTACTCAATGGTAGTACAGATGTTAAACAATAGGAAATTGTATGTCCTACTAGTGAAAATACACACTAGTTTGATCACATCAGAGAAAAATTTGCCATTATTTTATTAGAGTGAAGAAGTGCATTCCCTATATTTGAAGTAGTTTTCTATGATAGAAAATGAGCAGGCCATGGATACTTGGAGGAAGACTGATAAAGCAAAAACAATGGAAGCAATCTAACATCTATCAAAAGTTCATAAATAAGTTGTGACACTGTCATATAATCAAGTACTCTACAGGGTGAGAATGATCAAGGACTGCATGCATCAACAAGAAAGAAACTCCTAAAATGAAGCCATTTGTTGTGTCCGATGTCATAAAGAATTACATAAGAATGAAAAACACAAAATCCATGGTGATGAATGGTGTACCTGGGAATACATTTGGGAAGGATATGCAGAGGATTATTTCTGATAAATTTTACTTCTTAAACTGGATGAGTATTTATTGTATTCTTCTTTACATAATTTTGCATGCTTTAAATGTTTTCTAATAAATTTTACAACGTTTTTTGGAGATGTCAAAGAATTCTAGAGCTAGAAATCACCAAGAAATAATCTACTTCAGCAATTCCTTTATAAAAAATAAAAAATAACTAAAATCAGAGACAATGGAGGAGATATGGCACAGAAATACAAAAAGATTGTAAGAGCTTACTATAAATAAATATGTCAACAAATTGGATAACCCAGGAGAAATTAATACATTTCTAAAAATGTACAACCTATCAAGCCCAAGTTATGAAAAAATGGAAAATCTAGCTAGACTATGATAATCTAAGGAGATTAAATCAGTAATCAAAAATCTGACAAGGAAAGGGCCAAAAGAAGACATTTAAAGAATAGTTATGTCAACTCTTCTCACACTCAACCAAAATATCAAAGATGAGGCAACACTTTCAAACTCATTTTATGAGACCAGTGTTACTCTTACCAAGGACACTTTAAGAAAACTATGGATCAATATCTCTGATGAATACTGATGCAATCCTCAATAAAATACTGGAAAACTAAATTAAACAGCACATTAAAAGGGTTACACGCAATGATCAAGTGGGATGTAAGGATGGTTCAACCCAAGAAAATCAATAACTGTAATACACAACGTTAAAAGAATGAAGGACAAAAATCACCTGATCATGTATGTCAATTGCTGCAGAAGAAGTATATGACAAAATAACATAATTTTATGATAACAAGAACAAAACCCACAAAATTAGGAATAGAAAGAAACTGCTTCAATAGATCTGAAAAGCCTACTGGGATTAATGGTGAAAAACTGAAAGTAGTTCTTCTAAGATCAGGAATATGACCAGGATGCCTAGCCTTGCCACTTCTACTCACCACTGTGTTGGAAATCCTAATCTGAAAAGTTAAGCAAGAAAACAAATAAAAAGCATTTAAATTGGAATGGAAGAAATAAAATTATCTTTATTCACAGAAGACATGTCTTTTATTTCTTTCCAGTACTGAGGATTAAATCTAGGGCCTTTACACTGAGGTATATCCCCAGCTTTAAAAAAAAAAAAGTTTTGAGAGAGGCCATTGTTAAGTCACTAAATTTTCCACACTGGGCTCTAGCTTGAAAAATCCTCTTGCCTTAGGCTCCTAGGATGCTAGGATTACAGCTGTATACCCCATGCCTCAATAAGACATGGTCTTACATGTAGAAAACCCTAAAGATTACACACATGCACATCCTAAACACACAACTATTTGAACCAATAAATAGATAAAGCAAGTTTCAGGACACAAAATCAAAACCCAAAAATCAGTCATATTTTTATACTAACAATGAACACTCCAAAAAGTAAATTAAGAAAATAATTCCATTAATACTAACATCAAAAAGAATAAAATACTTTAGAATAAAATTAACCAAGGAAGCAAAAGACTTATACAATTAGAACTACAGAAACATTGCTGAATGAAAATTTTAAAAGACACAAATAGATGACAACCTATCCTATATTCATGGATTAAAATAGCATTAAAATAGCTCTCATAACTGAAACAGTCTACAGATTCAATGCTATTCTTATCAAGACCTCCATGGCAATTTTTACAGAAATAGAAAAGATATTTTAAAGTTCATATGGAATCTCAAAGGACCACAAATAACTAAAAGTCTCAGGGGAGAGCAAAGCTAGAAGCCTCACACTATCTGATTTCAAAACATGTTACAAAACTGCAGTAATCAAAACAGTATGATACTGAAATGAAGCTAGACATAGACCAGTAAGACTAGACAATCTAGGAATAAATCCTTGTAAATACAGTCAAATGATCTTTACCTAGGATGTCAATAACATGCAATAGAAAAAGGTGGCACATGCCTGCAATCTCAGCACTTGGGAGGCTAAGGCAGGTAGATCGTTGCAAGTTTGAGGCCAGCCTGGGCTACAAAATGAGTTCAAGGCCAGCCTGAACTTCATAATGAGACCCTGTCTCAGAAAGACCAAAAAAAAAAAAAAAGAGCCTCTATAATAAATGGTGTTGGGGAAACTAAATATCCACAGGTGAAAAAATAAAGTTGGATTCTTATCTTATATCATATATAAAAATCAACTCAAAATGTATTAACGTTCTAAACATAAGACCTGAAACCAAAACTCCAGGGGAAAAACAGGAGAAAAGCCTCTTTAAATTGAAATAGACTATGGTTTCTTAGATATGATACCAATAACACAGACAACAAAAGAAAAAATAAACAAATCTGACTACATCAAACTCAAGAACTGCTCAGCAAAGGCAATACTAAACAGATTGAAAAGGCAGCCTATGAAATGGGAGAGAATATTTACAAACTATTTAATAAGGAGTTAATAACATGCAGAATATAGAAGGAACTTCTACAGTTCAAAAACCCAAAAATAAGCTAGCTAGAAAGTGAGCAAGAGCTCGAAGAGATATTTACCCCCAAGAGATATACAAATGGTCAGTACCCATGTGAAAAGATCTCTTTAGGGTCTCTTAGCATCACTAGTGATCAGGGAAATGCAAATCAAAATCACAATGAAGTATCAAAAATCTAGAAAATAACAAATATTCACAAGGATAAGGAGTAGTTGGAATCCGTGGGAATATTGGTGGGATTGTAAAAAATGGTGCAACATTTTGGAAAACAGTGAAGCTCACCCCAAAACTTAAAAATTGGACTATGATGTGACCCAGTGATCTCACTTTTGCATAGATACCCAAAAAACTGAAAATATGATTCTCAAAGAGATATTCCATGCTCACACTCATTGCAGCATTATCTATAATAGCCAAGATGTGGAAGCAACGTAAGTGTCATTGACAAACAAATGGATTTAAAAAATGTGCTATATCCACACAGTAAGATACTATTCAGCCTCTACTTTCATTAGTACATTTACAATACATGACAATGACATTCCTTATGGGGAGCTGGTACATGTACATAACACAGCTTAGTTATTTTCTACCCCCTTCCCTATTTCCTCTCTCTCTACCTTTTGGTCCCTTTCTGTTTTGCAAAAGAATTATATCCCTATTTCCTATTCTCTGTCTTTTATTTTGCTCTTTATTTTGGGTTTTTCATATAAGAGAAACTATGTGATATTTAAGCTTATGTGTTCAATTTATCTCATTTAACATTTTGGACTCAAGCCTTTAAAAAGGGGAATGAAAGGAAGGAAGGAATGAAAGAATAAGAAGGAAAGGGAAAAGAAGAAAGGAGAAAGAAAAGGAAGGGAAGGGAAAGGAAGAGAAGGGAAGGGAAGGGAAGGGAAGGGAAAAACAAAGGGAGGGAAGGGGGGAGAAGGAAGAAAGTTAGAAAGAGCAAACGTGCTAAAACATAGATGAATTCTGAGGACATATTAAGTGAAACAAGGCAAACACAAAATCACAAATATTCTATTCTTTATTCTATTGATATGAGATATCTGACATAATCAAACTCATAGAAAAAGAAAGTTGAATGGTAGGTGCCAAGGCTGGGGGGCGGGCATAGGGATTTTGCATTCAGTGGGCATACAATGTGAGTCACATGAGATGAAAACACTGTAGTGTTGTACAGCAATGCACATAACAGCATTAACAATACTGTACACTTAAAAATTACTGAGGATTCTTCTATGTTGTACATGTGATTTTTTAGCCACCACTGAAGAAACAAAATACACATTGAAGGCGTGGGCCAGAGCGATGGGCTGACTTGTCCCAGATGATGGCCCTGGTTAGTGCTGGGACCAGAACAGGCACTGGCCAAGAGCAGATCACTGGTTTTTCCTTTCAGCTTGCCACATCCTCTGGTCCTGAATTCTATTTGCCGCAGCATTTTAAGAATGTGAGATGGCTTTCCAAGAGGATTGTTCTGGTAGTCAATTCTTTGCTGACCAGGGATGTGTTTACTTTAAAAGCATGCCTATATCTTGGTAAAGTTTACTCATCAAACTTCTACAGGCTTTTAAGTTGAGTCTCTGATTTTATTGCAAGCAATTACACATTAATGCCATGCTTTGCCTTTCAAATGCAGGGCTCAAGGTCTTTCTGAAGCAGTTAAAATTCATGATTTGCTTACTGGATGAAATGACAGCTCTATTATGGAGAAAAAACATCGAGGCCTGGAAAGGTTGAAGGACTTATCTAATATATAATGCATGTTTGAGAGAAATAAGCTTCAAGTTCAAATTATTTAAAACTTCTCCAGCCTCCCCTCACTTCACAGGACAATCACTTTCCTCGTTCATAGCACTGGGAAGTAACTAAAATGTAGAAATGTACAGGTTTTAGCACCAGTGTGTCCACCTTCTGCCCTTGGAAATGACCTCCTCGCACTAGCCAATGTCCATTCAGATCTTTAGCGTTTTGTGAAAAAAAGTAGAAAGCTTTTCCCTGGTTCTACAGACACCTTTCTGCGTATTTTCAGAACTTCAGAGTGACTGAAACTTTAAGAGGGACATGGGAAACACTACCCAGTTGGGGAATTTCAGTCTATTGAAAATGAGAAACCCCATCAAATGGACATTAACAGCAAAAACGGTGTCCCAAGCCAGAATTCAGGCTGGCTCAGGCTGGCTGAGCTCCTGAGGTCCTGAGCACTTTGTAGGTTCCAAGGTAACCGTGGCTTCCTCTTCAGGCGTCTGTTCCTCAGTAGGGGGCATGGGTAGGCAAACAGGGCCCTGTTGGGGCTTGGAGCTGGACACTGACCTCCTGGCTCCACTCAGATTCTCTATTTAGGAAACAGAAGCGGCCATTTCTTTCTACCATCTTCTCTGCTGATTTGTATCCTTTTGGTGAACTTGTCTAAGCAAGGCTCCGGGAAAAACATCACTTTGCAAAGCAGAGGTCGGCAGCTGGCACAGAATTGGATGGCCTTTGAGCCTCCTGGACCTAGCTGCATGCGAGTGGCATGAACCACCATAGCCTCGGTCCTCCGAGAGACCTCTGTGGCACGCCATGTGGCCCCCCAGGACCTAACAGTGTATGAGGGGAGCACTAAACCTTGCATTTCTTGCCCTCAGGTACATTCGTTCCCCTCAGGGCCTCCAGCCTGACCTCTGGGGCCAGATTCATGAACCTGAGCTTCTTTTTTATCTCTTGGGGAAGTAAACGTTTTGGTTGGGAAGTTTTTCAATTTCCTCCTGGCCTGGACTAAAGCGCTCAGATTTCCAAGGGCGAGATTCCCCTCTCCTCACGGGTCCTCCACGCCTGGAGGTGAAGTAGGAGCCACGCTCCACCTGCAGACCGGTCTCTGCAAGTGCTCTCAGGGTGGCGGTGCAGTGACAGAAAGAGCAGAAAAGTCATGGATGGTTTCAGCAGCTACTGACACAAGGCCACCACCTCCCAGGCTAACTTCTCCGATTCTGCATGGGAAAAGATCTTTCCAGATGTGTAGGGAGCAGAGGTACAAAGTTTTGATACTGGGTGGCCACTGAGCAGCTTCCCTAATGTACTCTACACGTCAATCACAAATTTTCCTGGGCCACAATCTCCAGAATGGGCCCAGAAACTAATGCTTTAATCACTTCATTCTGTGCACCCCAAAGTTTAGAACCATTGCCGCCGAAACTATACAGTAGATGGAAGAGTGTGAAGTGAATCTTAGTCCACGATTTTGTAAGCCCCCTGGAAGCCCACAGCATCGTTCTCAAGAAAAGAATCTGGGCCAGGACAGGTGCACATCTCACCCATAACATTACTCTGATTTTTTTTTTTTTGGTCAAGAAGTTTTCATTCAATTCCATGCACATCTTTTCTTTTTCTTCCACGTATTCCCTCTTTCCAACTCCCATACTCACCCTCCCAAGCAGTTTTCCCTCTTAGCCTCGTCCCCGAAAGTCAGGAGAAGCAGTAAAGTCAGGGCACTCTTTTATACCTCAGAGACTATCTCCTGTTTTGCTGGGCCCTTTTATCCCGAAGGCTTCGCCCACTTTATATCCCGGCCTAACTTCACCCACCACTGAAGTACCGCCAGCCGGCGCAGGACGGTAAGTGGCAGCTGTTGCCCTGTTTCGGGCAGGAAGTGAAGAAGAACATGATATTCAATTAAAACTGCAGGGGTAATCCGGCGCGACAGCAGGGTCTAATGGAGACGGATGGCAGGAGGGCAGCAGTCTGAGTTCTGTTCCCTTCTCTGCCACAGGCTTGCAGGGTGACCTTGGGTCTGTCATTAAAACTTTCTGGGCCTTCGTTTCATCTGAAAAATGGTAGTGATGATACCTGCATCCTCACAGGAATAGTTATGAGGATTAGGGAGATTAGGAAAACACACAGGGCTCTTTTGATCCCTTCAAAGTCAGCAATGAAGGATGGATGGATGCAGAGAGCCGTCTTAGGCTGAGTGGAACTGGCTGCCAATTACAGGATGTGATTGGAGGTGTCAGGCAAAGTCAGCTGGTGCTGAGGTCCCTCCCCTCGCAACCCGGGGATGGTCTGAAATCCCCCTGCCAGGATGGCCTGGAAAGAACCAGGTTAAAATACAGAGTGACACACAGACACACACACACACAACCACCACCACCACCACCACCACAGCAGCCCTCTCACAAGTTGTTAGCCGGAATCATCCCCTGGTTTCCCAACAGGAAAAAGGAGTCCTGAGTGGTTGAGGATCTAGACCAGCACCATTTGGCTAGAGGAGGATTTTGATGCAAAGAAAGAACTCAGGGTCAGGATGGTTGTGGTTAGTGGCATGGCAGGGAGTGGGTAGCATGGGGAGTACTAGAACCACAGAGAAAGTTAACCACAAGAAACTGGGTTCAAACATTCTATTGTAAATATTAGGCTTCGAATCTCCAAAGACAGCTTCCCCATGTTGTGTTGTCTGTTGCCTGTATTCTGTGTAAGACCTCTGGTATCATTTCTTACCCACCTTTTTGTTGTTGCTGTTACTTTTGTTTTTTGCTGTACTGAGGATTGAACCCATGGGTGCTCTACCACTAAACTGTATCCCCAGCTCTTTTTACTTTTTCTTTTGAGAAAGGGTCTCAATATGTTGCTTAAGCTGACCTCAAGCTTGCCATCCTTCTGCTGAAGCCTCTCGGAGCCCTGGGATTTCAGGTGTGTGCTCCTGCTCTGGGTCCCCCTGTTGCTCTTAATGAAACTCGCTAGGTCCTACATGTGTGACACTGACACGGAACCTGCTGCTGCTGACTGCAGTTGTTCTGGCCACTGTGAATATTTCATTTTCAGTATCATTGTCATCTCAACGTCCACATCTGTCTGGTGTTGAGTGTCTCAGTAGGGAAGGCAGTGGTAGCGAAGCAGCACAGCAGTGGGGGTTCCGGCTCTGTCACTTTACTCTGGGACCTTGAATGTGTAAGCTTTTTGGGATACCAGTTGCACCATCTGAAAACTGGGAGACTGGACCCATTTCACAGCACTTTCCAGTGATCAAATGAGGTGGTCAGGTGTGAAAAGGTGGCTTGGATCTATGCAGAGGTGGGCTGCTGTCTCAGTCAGGCAGTTTGAGTTATGCTGCAGTAACAACGCAGACCCAGCATTCAGTGGGTAAAAGCAAAGGAAGTTGATTTCCCCCTGTGCTATGTTCCTACCCCAGGTCAGCCTAGGGGTTCTCTGCTCATCGTAACCATGCAGGGACACAGGCTGACGGAGCAGCCATGGAGTGCTGGGTCAGAGGGAAAGAAGGGCACGGCTAAACTTGCATTGCCTTAAAGTTTCTGCTCGCATTTCATGAGCTAGATAAAGTCGCGTGGCCATATCAACTTCAGACAGGCTGGAAAGAGCTATCCTATTACGTGTCGGAAGCAGAGAGCTAGAGAATTTACGGTCAGGCCTGTGACCAATCCACATACATCTATAAGGCTGGGGAAGCGGAGGCCCTGGCCCGCAAGCAGCCGACCAGAGCGGACCTCGGATCGCTAGCCGGAGGGCTTTTCAGAAGAGGATGCTCCCCAGCAGTGGGCCTTGCCCCACCCCTCAGGCTGGGCATCGCTCTCTTCTCCCACACCCATGCCCCTCTCAGGGGGCCAGGGTGACACCTGTTTGCTCCACTGCTGCCACACTGGCCATGTGCTGGTCCCCAGGCCTCTCTGTGAGAGCTGTATCTTCCTTCTGTCCTTCACCTACCGGCGGAGCAGAGGTGCCCAAGTGTTGGCTAGAGCTAATTGCACCATGCTTGATCGCACCTGGGAGGAATGGCTCCCGCAGGCCCCGAGCCCTTCCTGTGCCGGGTATCTGCTGACCTTCTGTGGCCAAGGTCAGGTTTGGCACTCTGCCCGTGGGGGAAGAAACAGGCACACCTGGGCCATCCTCTGCCTTCCCCACCCTCGGTGAGAACCATTTTCCTGACCTCCTGCCCAGCAGACCTCTCCGAAGTCCTCTTCCTCAAATGTTGGGATCCCTGTCATGGCCCGAGAGTCACCAGGTCTTTCCCTTTCTGCCTCTTGAGTGATGCCCCTGCTTGGACACTTCAGTTGGGGTCCTGAGAGGAAAACTAGAAGGCTGTTTGTGACACCATTGCTGATAACGCATATAACAGCTGACTATACTCCGGGCTCTGTTCTGAGTGCTTTACATTTATTAAACTCATTAAATGTTCACACGGAGCCTATGAACCAAGTAGTATTAATGTCCTCATCTGAGAAATGCTGAAACAGGCCCAGGAGAGTTGAGTAAGTTGCCCCCTAGGTCACACAACTAGTTAGCGGTAGAGCTGGGCTTTCACCCAGCGTGTCTGACTGCAGAGCACACGCAGATCTATTTCCATCTTGGCAATTACAATGGTCGGAGAGACTGTTGAAGTTATAGATTGCGAGGGCGCCCTGTCTCCAACTGTATGGATCGCGTTGAGGTAGCCTTCCGCCTTTCAGGAGGCCGCGCCTGCCCTCTGTTGGTCTTTTGTAGGTATTGCCACCAGTGCAAAGCCCATCTCACCTAATTAAGAGAGTAACCTGCAGTTCACATGCAGCGATGACACACTGACTATTTCTTTCCTTCTGGTTTGCTGTGTTCTATATTTGTAGTTTTTACCTCCGGGGGAAAAGGAACGGGAACACAAAGCACCCAGGCAGCTCTCCACCTCTTAAGACAAGCAGAAGAAAACCACAATTATGCAACTATCAAATGACAAGTCTATGTGTTTATTGTCATGGAAATTGTTATGCAGCGTTAGATGCCCGTGAAATATCATCCTAAACAGATGCAAAAGCACATTTTCAGTCCTTTATAACTAAGTTAGGATAAAATGCTTTTCTAAATTAATTAGGGTATTCTTCCACTATTCAACATTGCGTGCAAAAGGATTCTCAAAGTTCAGCCGTTTTGAATTATCTATGTTCAAACAGAAATTTCTTGTTACCCTTTGG
>RJWT010027061.1:0-15588 GCA_004365215.1 Cuniculus paca | reverse complement strand
GGGATTGAACTCACGATCTTGTGCTTGCCAGGCAGGCACTTAGACTGCTGAGCTAGATCCCCAGCCCTCCTAATAAAATTTAAAATCCCAGTCTCACTTTGTTCTTCCTCTACTTCTCAACACCCTCTTTCGTCTACTCTGCTATTATTCTTTGCTTTCTAGACTTCTAAATATTCCCAAGATGTTTACTTTTGTATCTATAGCTCATTGCTTAATGGGTATATCTCCCCAACCACAGTGCTTCAAATATAATCTCTTGCAAAAATTTTTAAATTTCTTTCTTTGACCCTTTCTTCTGAAATCCACACTTACTGAACAGAGGCCCAGCCAACACCTATATTTGTATATCTTCAAACCTTTACAAAAATGCACTGTTCAACTCTTTCCCAAGCCAGCTTTTTTCTCATTTTAACACAACTAGCAAATGGTAGTTACATTTTTCTTGGTACTTTAGCTGACATTTTTGGTGTGATTATCCTTGACACTTTTGTTTGTCTCTGAGTCTGTGTTCCAGCTATTAATAAATCCTATAAACTTTATCTTCATTTTATATCTGTCTGGAATCTGAACAATGTAAAGCATAGAAGTTTTAAAAAGAAAGATGTACAGTATCACATGGTTTGAAACTTCAGTGATTTCATATCTCTCCTAGAGCAAAACTCTACTTCCTTATCTATAAACTTACAAGTCTTATCTGACACCCATTATACTTCTTTGATCTCATTCTCTACCTCAAGAGCAGGTATATTATTCTTTTATTTTGTTTTATTCAATATAGTCTTCTATATACATAATATACCTGGATCATGTTATTAATTTAAATATTTTTAGTAAGTTAATATATGCTGAGCTGCTTTTAAGTCTCTAGAGATAAAAGAAGAAAGTCATTAAAAAAGAAAAGAGTTTAGGTGAGAATTCATGGAAATTTTACTAGTGTTTCTGTGGCTGGAAGATTTGAAAGTGTTCTAATTTTGAAAATATTAAATAGTTGATAGTGACATGACCCTGTTAGAAAAAAATCTAACATGGAAAAGAAAATTCAATTTCAAAAGTAACCATGATCAGAATGAAAATTTCCAGCACGTCCAATCAGCAAAAACTCTTTGGTAACAAAAACTCTTCTTTAATGAAATGAGAGGAAGCTTTTATTATTTGATTCATTAAGAAAAAATGTGAAAGAAAACATTCATCTCCAAGTGCTACAGACAAACTAAGTCTCCCTAAAGGGAGATGTAACAAACAAAAAAGAGAAGAAATAGAAGTAATAGGACATCTATAAAAGTATATTATCATCTTGACATTTAAATAAAAGCAGTAAAAATTACCTAGTATCTGTGAAATACAGTATTTCTTCTGTATTTATAATCACCTCTTTGTGCTCATGTTATATGATTTTAGGGTTTTTAAAAATTAAGCCTTCTTAAGATAAAATATTCTACTCATCACTCCAAAAAGTCAGAAATTTAGGCATCTGTGAAGCTAGAATTCTGCAAGAGTTGACTTGGCAAGTTAAGGAGTGACAGGCCTCGATTTTGGCATCAATAGGTCCTCACCCTTATTTAGGGGTCAGCCAGATATGGGATGATGACATATTTTTGTGGCCCAGCTTTTAAAGAAGGGATGTGTATTAGGTTGTCTGAAAGGTTTCCCTAACTCTGATACACTTTCTCAATGACATGAAATTTCTAACTAGAGTTTCACCCATCTAGCTATTATACTGCCACTAAAACTGCTTTTCATTCAATTTGTGGTTTCCTTTTACGATGGCTTCTCTAAACTAGTCCATTTTTGTCTTAGGCAACCAGCTTGCCAGAATTAAAAAGTTGAAGTCAGTTCTTTTATTTTTAAACTGAAAGATGAAACTGTATGCATCTATCATGTACAGTATAATGATTTAGAGTACATATACATTGTAGAATGACTTAATCTAGCTAATTGACTTACGTATTTCTCATGTAGCTATCATCTTTGTGGAGATAACAATATTCACTCTCTTACCATTTTTAAGAATATGAAATATTGTTTTTAACTATAGTCACCATATTGTACAATAGATTTTGTGAACTTATTCCTCTTATATAACTGAAATCTTGTGTCCTTTGACCAACATCTTTCCAACCCATACACTCTGTATTAGTCAGCTTTCCCCTCACTGGGACATAGTATCTGACACTCACAAGTTAGAGGAAGGGAGGGCTAACTTGGATGACAGTTCTGATGAATTACATCAATAGCAGGCTGTCTCCAAGTCAGGAATGTCATGGCGAAAGGTATGATGGAACAAAGCTGCTTAGTACAGGGAAGCCAGGAAGGAGAGTAAGGTAACAGCATCAGAGAGAACATAGCCAGAGACTAGAAGTAGATCCCAGGGCAACCCCTCTGTGTGCATCATCCAGGAGCCTGCTTTACATTTCTTAATCCAATGAAGCTGACATATCAGGATTAATGCCATACCCTGCAATGGCTCCAAACTCTGGTAACTACTTTTCTACCCTCGACCTCTACATGATTAAGTTTTTTAGATCCAACATGAGCGTGAGATCACACAGTATTTCTCCTTCTGTGCCTCGTTTATTTCACTTAATTTCTTCTAGATTTGTCAATATTGTTACAAATCACAGAATTTCTTTTTATTGCTGAGTAGTATTCCACTGTTTGCATACATCTTTTAAAAAAATTCATTCACTATTTAAGCATTTTCCAAAACTGTTGATGGACACTTAGTTGATTCCATATATTGATTATTGTGAATAGTGCTACGATATACATGGGAGAGCAGATAGCTCTTTTTTGGCATATTGATTTCATGTCCCTTGGGTGTATACCCGGGGTAAGATGCGGGGCAATAATGTTCAATTGTCAAGTTTTTGAGGAACATACATAACATTTTCCATAATGGCTAAACTAGTTTATATTCTCACTAATGGTGTGCAAGTGTTCCTTGTTTGTCTGTTTGTTTCAGGGATTGAATCCAGGCCCTTTGAGCTGAGATACATACACATCCCTTTTTACATTTTGAGACAGGGTTTTGCAAAGTCACTAAGTTGTCTAGACTGGGCTTGAAATTAATGATCCTTCTGCCTCAGCCTCTCAAATCACTGAGATTACAGGCATGCTGTGTCACACCTAGCTTTAATGGATTCTGTTTTATCCATATCCTCAACAGCACTTACTTGACATCTTTTTGATAATAACCATTCTAACAGGTGTGAAGTAGTGTCTCATTGTGTTTTTAACTTGCAATTTCCTAATGATTAGCACTGTTGAGGATGTTCATATATCTCTCTGTTGTTTGTGTTTCTTTTGAGAAATACCTTTTTAGGTTCTTTGCCTATTTTTTTAAATCAGATTGTTTTCTTTGTAGTCATTTTTGACTCTTCTAGTGTCTTACTTGGAAGTGTGACTGCCTCTTTTTACAAATGAAATATATCTCATATTTACCACCTTTTTATGTTCTTAAGTGTATGTCTTTGGGTCTAATTTGTATACCCATGCCACCTTCCTCTCCTGATTATATTATGAAAACCTTGCCATGCTGGTTTTAGATTCTGTAGAGTACTCATCCTATGTGTCACTGCCAAACTAACTCCCCATATCAGTCTCTAAATTTCATTCCTCACCTTTAGTACCTACATGGGTCTAACTTTCTTGCCTACTTTTTCTCCAACACAGACTTTGTGTCTTTGTGTCCTATCAGTCTGTTATTTTTCATCCTTATCCTTCTACCTCCCCAAGCTCCGCACCCATCAATATGTTATATTTATTCCATCATAAATACCTTCCTTTTTATTCTTAAAAATAGCTTTTGTTCTGATTACAATAGTTACCCATTGTACAACATATGAAGGTACATAAAACATAAAGAAGAAAATAAAAGCCAACCAAAGTCTAACAGTCAAAGATAACCCTGTTGGTGTGCATGTCTGTGTAATAGCAGCAATAAAATAATACTTTTGAGTATTTATTATGAGCCAAGAAATCATGCTTAGTGTTTTGCACAGATTATCCAATTCAATATTATAGCTGTTTCATGAGATATATTTATGATCTTTCATTCCAGATAAACTAAATTCTAGGTCTAAAGGACTTTTCCAAATTTACACATTAAATGTCAGTCTGCTGTTTGCATAGTCTTAGTATTTAACCACCACCACTGGCTATTAATTTCTTCAAATGAATAGGCTAAGCATATTCATTTTTTAAATTATTTAATATCTTATTTGTTAATTAATATAACAAGATACACAGTTACAAGCATATTCATTTTTTAAATTATTTAATATTTATTTGTTAATTAATATAACAAGATACACAGTTACTCCCAAGTTTTACAGAAAGAAGCATTATGCTTCCTATGGGAAGTTGAAAAGTCACAGCTATGTTCAATCTGCCTCTGTCACACTATGGCTGAAAAAACATAATTACAAATTCATAAGTTTCGGAAGGCGGATTATCTTACACTCGCAGTTAGAATCATGTTCCCGAACTGTAATTTAAGTTTTCTGTGGTGAAACCTTGCTATATACTTACAATAGCAATTTCACGGAATTGGGAGAGAAAATGATTTGGCAACATAATGCAAAAGAGAAAGATTTATAAGGGCAAGTCATCTGGAAACAAGTAATATGTTAGTTCTAAAGAGCTGAAGGATAGAAATATGGTATCTAAGAATTATTAATAGTAAGACAGATGATATATATTTGTTATCAGCATACCTTAGTCTATTTATGTATGACTACCTTATGATATCTAGTCTCTATTTAAATATGTATACCATAATTAGTCATGGACTCTAGTAAGCCAAAACAGTAGCTAAGAAGTGAATTTTAATTTTAAAAGTGACTTAACTTCTGGATAAAATAATGCCAGATACACAGAGATTTGTTTTTATAAGATGTAACTCAGAGTGAAGTCACATCATTCTGCTTACTATAGTTGGATACATTAGTCTTCATTGCCAGAGAAATTGAATCCACAGGATATTTGTATGTAGAAAGAAATTTATTTAAAGGAGTTGGCTCACATGATTGAGGGAATTGGCAAGAGTGAATTTTATGGGAAAGCAGGCAGGCTGGAATCTCATGCAAGAGTTGATAGTGCAGCTGGAGTCCAAAGACAGTGTGAGGCAAGATTCTCTCTTCCTTCGGGGAGTTCATTATGTTTTCTCTTAAAGATTTCAACTGATTGTACAAGGTTCACCCGGATGATGGAGGATAATCAGCTTTTTTGAAGACTGATCATTCGAAAGTTAATAACATCTAAAAATAACTTTACAGCAACATCTAGACTGTTATCTGATCAAAACTTAGGTAACATGGGTGTCATGGCATACCCAAGTTGATACATAAATCTACTGCTATGTTGACAATATACTTGTTAATATTTATCAAATCAATTTTAAAAATTTGCTTATTAGTATATTTACCCACAAGCATTTGTGATAAATGGACAAACATAAATAAGTCAAGGTATATTGGGTTTAGACATGATGTAGACTACACCAACATTGCCAGAGTAAAAAAATTAACCTGATAATTTTGTAAATCAAGCAAAGTCCTGAGGAGCCAAATAGAATCAAATAGAAGCAGTGACTTCACAATAGCTAACAATCTCACTGTCTATGGAAATCAGGGGAAGAACTTAAGGAAAACTAATGCTTTAGCAATCTTAAATTCAATTCAAAGTTTCTGTCTTTTTTTAAGTAACAAAAGGGTTCTAGTAACAGAAGTTCCTAGTTATTCTTTTGTGTAACTAGAAAAAAATAGTATTTATGGATCAAACTTCTGTCTGGTGGCTGACTTGTTAGTAGATACCATTTGTTACTGACTTCTCATCCTGTGTGCAAAGTAGGGAGAAAATACAAAATCACGAACCTGCCTTTTTTTCATGACAAACTTCAGTGAACTTGTGAGTCACCTCACAAGTGTTTGGTACAAGTGCAGGTAACCAGAAACTATCAGAGAAATTTTGGTGTCAGTTTGGGGTACAAAGCAAGGATTCACTTTCAAAAGAGGTTTCAAGATGCTATGAAGCCTATGGTATGCAGGTCATGTTTTGAATAAGACTGATACAATTGGACCTGTGTTACGCTCATTCTGATTTCTGTCCTAATATTTCTTATTTTTTCTTTACCGATAATTCTAATTTTCCTAGGAAAAAGAAAAAGATGCACTTCAGACAGACTGTAGTTTGCAGTTGTTTCCTTACCTTATTGCCATTTTCTAACAAATGAATGTCACATAAGACTGAAGCCAAGGTCAACAGATTCTTTGATTAGTCTTTGCATATGGAACTGTTAGGAGTATCTTAATTCAATTCCAAGGCACATTTTTAAAAAACAAAAAAACCAAAATTCAAATACTGTTAAAATCTGTGTGTATCTTACAATAGATGGTACATTACAATTCCTATGGCCCACGTGACACTCAGGTTGAGAATATTACAAAGAAATTTGCAAATATATATATATATATTTCAGTTATTATTTATAATATTTTCCAAAATATTTGTTATGTGAGTTAATATTAGAAAGATGTACAATGCTTATGGAAGTGTATATAAAATGTTGAATAACATTATTAACAATTTCCTTAACAATATTAAGGAAAACACATTTCTGGTCATTAAAGCAACGACTACAATTTTGTATTTTCTTACAAACCAAAAATGAAGTGCTTTGCATCAGTAATTTTCCAAAAGTAATGTTCATGGGGATCATCATGGAGACTCCTTGACATGCAGATTCTCGTTCACTATGTCTGGGTTGGGGCCTGAAATTACAAATTTCTCAGAAACTTCTGAATGTTGTTCATGCTGTCAATCCACGGATTGCAATTTGAGTGACAAAGCTTTCCAAAGGAAATACCTATAAGTACATAAACTGTATTACATGGTATTAAGATACACATAAAAGGATTACCCGTCACATGTCATTCCAGATTTTGTTAATGCCTTCACCAATTATTATGTTAGCAGGATCCATTTATTATAAATATAGCATTTTCTGTACTACATATGCATATGAGTGATATATGAGAAAAACATCTCAAAATGAACCTAAAAAACCAAGTATAAGAATTCTGCTAATCATTTAATCGGCACTGTAGTTTTTTCTTAATGGTGCAAAGAAGAATGATATATCTTAAAAATCCGTGCATTTTCCATATATGAAATAGGGAGAATGAGTCTATTAAAAAAGATGAAAGTAGACCATATTTGATATATGTTCTTGTAGGTAGACACTGAGTTTTAGACAACCTAGACCACTCCTCATCATGTGACCTCTGAATTGGTGACTGTCCACTGTCACTCTCACTGATACGAAGCACTTCAATTGCCATGGTTACGAATTTTTTAACTTTATCATAGTGTAAATATGATACATATTCAATAGAAAACATACTTTGAGTTTTACATTTTGATTGTTTCCAGCACTATTGATCAATTTATTGTAATCTCTTCTGACACTGGGCATTGGCACAGCTCCCAATCAGCTGTGTGAACACTGATGACACTCTTTAGTGTGTTGTATTGCTAGTCTATCACATTCAATAGGTTGGGTGTATTAAAATGCACTTGCAATGTGCAACAACTTTACTTCATTGTGTTTATTGTGATGTAATCCCAGTGTAATTGAAAGAGTATGTAATTCAAGACATTAAAGAAGTCAGCTAGTTGAGTCATTCTAATTACCTTCTATACTGCAGAGAAATTCAGATCAGGTCAGGTCACAAGCAAATAGACCCTCTTCCTCTTCTTCTTCCTTTTTTCTCTTCTTGTTTTATTTTCTTTTCCTCTTGCTCTCCTCCTTCTTTTACCTTTCCTCTTCCTTCTCCATTAGTATAGGCAGCAGAAGCTAAATCTTTTTGCTCAGTGAATTTTTACATATGTACATAACTGATAACCACCCAGACCAGGAGAAACATTTTCAGAAACACCTTTAGGGCAAATAGAATTTTCTTTCTTTTTAGTCTATTTTTTTTTTTTTACTTAGCCATGCTTTGTGGGAAACTGAGGCACATATTTTAGAGAAAGTACAAAGCTTTTTTTTTTTTTCTGTGGTGCTGGAGATCAAACCTAGGGCCTTGTGCATGTAAGGCAAGAGCTCTACCACTGAGGCACAATCCCCTGAAGCTCATTTTAACTCAATGCCAGCATCAACCAAGTTCAAAGTCTTGTCCAAAGTGTTCCAGTTACCTACTGTTTCTAGTAAGGACTGGTTTTTGAGAACCAGTCTGTATATCTTTTCTTACTTATCGGAAGGATTCCTTTTGCATTTAGTATTCTTTTAGAGGACTACATTTACTTCTCCCTCATCTCCATCCCCTAAATGAAGCATTTAAATTTCCTAATTTTACTGGTCCTCTTGATTTTTTGATTCAGTAGTTTCCCTCCCACTTCCTTTTGTGTTAACTCACATGGGTGTTAGCCATGGGAACCGACCCTAGGTAGTCTGAACACTTACATGGATTAAAAAGTACAAAGGAGGAATTTGGTTGAGAAGATTCCAAGGCAAATCAGAAAATTAAAGTAAAATGCAATTGGACAAGGCAAATGAGGAACCTCAGCAGTAGAGTTTGTAAAACTTTACTTGAGTATGACTCAAATCCAAGTGCAGAAACTCTTACTAATTTCTTGCACATGCTCTTGGATACGGCCTTGCATCAAAAAGTTTCTAGGGATAGAAAGACTCCATCTGCAGGTGCAGACATAGAAAGTTTGTGACCTTCTCAGTGACTGGAAATTACCAAGCACTCAGTAGCCTCCAATGGACTTGACACAACTTGTGATTTCTCTTTAGAAATGGGTTTTCCCCAGTGAAGGAGAATGGACCACAAGTGAACTCAAAGAAATTAGTTGATTCCTTAGAAATATTAACTGCTGCTACAGAGCATGTTTTTCTTTCTCTACCAGGCACATCACGTAGTGAGTGAAAATCCTCATTTTTATTTTATCTAGACAAGATCTGTAATATTGGAGGCTTCATGATACTCCATTTAAAGAGGGAGTATTGGATCCGAGTCTCTACTTACCCAGAGTTTTATATTCCTTGGATTATCCTCCATTCTGACATAAAAGTGATTAAAAGCATGAGCTTCATGTTGCCCTACCCAGGGTGAGACCCAGAAATCATATACAGACCTAGTAGCGTTTAGCTACATAAATGGGTAAGCTAATTAACTATCAAAGACCTTTAGTTTCATTACCCTCAGCATGAAATAAAGTAGCATCTTCCTCAGAGGAGGCTTCAGTGAATGTGTGAGGTTTAACATGGATGCTCTTAGTGCCGGAGGTATCCTCAAATGACCAAAGGAACTGCCAGATTCTAAGCCAATTGGGATGTGGATATATCTTTCCCACTGAGGCCAAAGACAGACTTTCTCCTTTTAAGTATGAGCTAATGCTCCAGAATTGGAATGTTATACCAATCAGGCAGATGTTTCAAAGATTCCTTTGCTCTTTGAAATTTGTAAAAATTATTTTATTTATTTGCTTACTCATCTTTTGATTTGTTAAGATGGTCTTGCTGTATTAATTCAGATTAGCTCTGAACTCACTACATAGCCCAGGCTGATATTGTGATTTATTTAGAGCCAGGGTCTCACTATGCAGCTCAGGCTGGCACTGAACTCACTATGTGGCTCAGGCTGTCCTCAAACTCACAGTGATCCTCTTACCTCAGCCTCTTGAGTGCTGGGAAAACAGGTGTGCACTACCATGTCCAGCACCCAGGCTGATTTTGAAGTGGCATTCCTCCTGTGTTAGCCTCCCAGAGTGCTGGGATTACAGTTGTGTGCTACCATACCTTGCCTCAGAGATTTCTTTGGAAACAGCCCCTGAGCAATCGTTAGTGTAGTTAGAAAACTGAGTTCTCTTTCAACCTGCTCCTTAGAAAAGCACAGAAGATCACTCCTTTAAGTGTTTTCCTTGGTCTCTGCCACCATCATTGGAGATATGTCAGCTGAGGAGTCTCTGTGTCTTGAATTTCAAACTTGCTTAATCTTCTTTCTAAATTCTGTTGGAAGTCTGTTGCCCTTTCCTGAGAGTTCTATAACTTCTTGGGATGTGTGATATTTTCCTTTTTTTTTTTGTTTTATTTTTGCTGAATTCACTTACAGATTTCACATGTGTTTCCCATCTTGAGATTGGTGTGGAAGATCATTACTGAATCTTCATGGTAATAATGAATGTTAGGGAGAAGTACAGAAATCACATCATCACAGCCTGGGAAACAATAAAAAATGAACAAGTGGATCTTCTCCTCAAAATGTATAACCAATGAAAGGATTGACCATCCATATAGTAGTTTTAAATGCAGAACTGATTTTTGTTATCTGATTTCTCATTTAAAAGATAGCCTATACTAGAGTAACTAAGTATCTGTGATGTGTATTAGGGATTCCTGGAAAATTATGAGATCTACCTGCAATTTCTTACCTATGTCACATTTTTTACATATTCATGTTGATATTCAAGTATATAGCTATTTGGAACAACTTCTAAGCTGCTAGATTCCCACATATACAGGTATCTATGTACCTATGGACTGTGCCATTCTTTGAACTTTTAATATCATAGACTTGTTGGCTATTTTGTAAGGAAAAGTTATCATCCTGGGGACTGTAGTAGTCAACTTTCTCATTGCTGCCACAAAATGCACATGTACAACAAAAAGTCTTATTTTTGGATCAAGGTTTCAAAAGTTTTAGTCTATGGTTGACTGGTTCCAAGGTAGCAACATCATAGACAAGAGTTTGGTAGAGGAAAAACTGCTTGGCTCACTGCACCTGAAAAGCAGAGATCAGGGTAAGAACACAAAAGAGGAAAGGCCAGAGAGCAGATATAGTCCCCAAGGTCAGGTCCCATAACCTATCCAGATATACCCAGAAGTGTGCTTTACTAATCTCCATAACATCTCTCAAGCCAATCCAGTTGACAATCTAAATTAACCATTACCACAAGCTAAATAGTTTACTAGTTCCTAGATTGTTCACCTCTGTCTCTATCCTTCTCTATCTCTATCTGTCTCTGTCTCTGTGTCTCTGTCTCAGTCTCTTCTGTCTTGCTCTATAAGCAAGCAAGAAAGAAAAAATATTACACTTGGAGATAACCGCAGAGTTCCTCTTAGGGATATAATAATCATTCTTTAGAGTACTACTTAAATGAGTATGCTAATTCATGGAAACAGGGCTTCTTTTGTCAGGAATAAGAAAGGTTTCTCAGATCTTGTTCTTGCAATCTCAAGTTACCTTCGCCATAAACAAATGAAACATTCTTAAATGCAAAAGAGACATAACTCAGGGCACACAACAACTACAAAGGCCTGGATCAATCATCCTGATATCCCTTTATATCACTGACAGTTTTGTGGTTCAGCTCATCCTACTTTTCTTTTCTTTCTGGTTCTTCCCTCTGTGACTGATTCCCCATAGCTATTGTGTCAGGATCATGTGCATCTCTTCACCCAGAGTCTGCAGATAGCCTCCGTGTTCTTTAATCTCAATTTTACTATGTAGAGATTCAATTGATCACTTTTTTCCTATTCATCAAAGCATTCCTGTTGAGCACAACTGTCTCAAATCACATCCTTTGCATGTTGCCTAGGCAGCTAGCAAGTTATAGACTAGTCACCCATTCTTGTCAACTAGCTGTGGAAAAAGCGGTGGTGCCCATTGGTTCAAAGTATGATCATCTGTGCATAAAACATACAAGAAGGCTATAGGTGTGGTCTACATGGAAGTTTCTCAGAGGATCGTTGTAACAGGTAGGCATCTGACCTGGTCTGAATTTATACTGCTGAGACCTGATATGGTCTGGATTTTGAGAGTTTTAAATTAGTCACTGCCAACACTAGAGACTCTTTTGGTAACTAGCTCAATCAAACAATTTCTCTTCCAGAACTACATTTAACTACATGTTTACACAAAATTCTCTTCCTGCCCTCCCCAAATTTGTATAAAAATATCTCCATCTTTACAAACATATTAAAATTTACTCTGTCATTAAGACTTTTCTGGAACTTCAAAGTGGAGTTCCATTCAGTTATTCATCAATAATATTTTGGTATCTGAAAGCATGTTTGGGATGACAAAGCATTGAGATAATTTAAATTTTGTCAGAGAAATAATCGAGATGTCAGAATTTACCAAAACAGATTGTACTATTGGAATGTTTAAAATAGCTACACAGCAAATAATATAATACTTCCAGCTCAGGACTAAGATAATACTTCCAGTAAACCAAATGGTCAAATTGTGTTGACTTAAAATAGAGCAGGGACAATTCTGGCAGTCACTTATAGGAGTGAAGACAGGATGGAGAAAGAAGAAAGATAGGACATTCTATTTAAAGAAACACCAATGCCCTCTACTCAATGCAGGAAATCATCTCCCAGACCTGAATAAATGTAAGAGGCTGATACCCTTTCAGAGGTCTGGCAGGGCTAGCAGAGCCATTGTCACATTACTGTGTGGTCTCTGTCAGTCAAAAAGAAAATCCCTATGGCACATAAAGAAGTCAAAGCTGGGGGCACACCTGGGAGAATCCTTGCTCTTCGGGCTTGGAAGTTTGCATTCTCTACAGAGAAAAAAAATAACCACAATTAATTTAAAATACAAAAGTCTCCAACAGAAAAGTCCTCATACAATAGCTAAGGAAAGACACTGACTGTGATCAAAATCTTAGTGGGTATGATCCTGATATGAACATGTATATAATCATATTTAAAGGTAAAGCCAGTTAAAATACTTTTAGTTATATTTTATTCTCTACCCTACAAAATTTGCCATTATTTAACTCTCAGAACTACTTACTCCAACTTTATTTCATATTTGCAATAATGCCCTTTGCGGCCATCTCAACAACGTTCACAGCTTCTTCACTAGTGTATTAGTCAACTCTCGTTGCTGGATCAAAATACCTGACATACACAACTGAAAGGAAGAAGTGTTTATTTTAGCTTGCAATTTTAGATATCTACATAGTCAACTGGTTCCAAGGCAGAAATACCAAAGTGGAGGGGCATGGCAGAGGCAAGTTGTTCAGCTCATGGAAGTAGAAAGAGATAGGGAAAGATGGGGGGAGCAGAGAACCCCCTCTACCCCATGACCTACATTTCTCCACTGGGCTTCACCTTCTATAACAGTGTACTCTGCTAAGAACCCATCAGTGTGTAAACCATTCATGAAATGGGTGCCCTCATGATCTAATCACCTTCCAAAAAATCTACCTCTGAATGCATGAGTCTTTGGAGGACACAGATTCAAACCATAACAATCAAGATTCAATTTTAAGAAACCAATTTCTTTGCTTATCTCTAAAAAAAGACAACTCCTCATCCACTGAGATTCTTTCCTGAGATGGCAGCAGTCTGGTCACATCATTAGGCTCTACTTCTACTTCTAATTCTTTTATTCTAATTCTCTTGTTATTTCTACCATATCTGTAGTTACATCCTCCACTCAGATCTTGAGCCTTTCAAATTGACATCCATTTCTTACCAACTTATTCTGAACTATTCTTATGACTCTCAAATGTCCTTAATGACAGTTAGAATGGTAAGTCCTTCCCAGAGGTTGCCTGGATCCACCAGGGGCATCACTGTGTGTGGCAACTATAATCTTCTGAAATGCTTTTCTTAGACAGTAAGACTAAAGGTTGAAATTAGCCTTTGGTAAGTGGGCTAAAGAATAGGTGCAGTGGTAGCAGGCATGAAAACACCATCAGTCTTGTGGTACCTCTCCATCGGAGTGCTTGGATGACCACATGCACTGTCAATGAGCAGCAATGTTTGGAGAAGAATTTTGTTTTTCAGAGCAATAGGTCTTAAGATAATTAGCAAACCATGCTGTAAACAGATATACTGTCACCCAGGATTTCTTGTCCCATTTACAAAGTACAGGCTTGATGAATTGGTGTAAGTCCTAAGGGCTCTAGGATTTTCAGAATGGTAAATGAACATTGGCTTCAACTTAAGGTTTAAAGATGCATTGGTTCCTAACAAGAGAATCAACCTGGTCTTTGAAATTTTGAAACCCTGGCATTGACTTCTCCTCTCTAGCTACAAAAGTTTTAGATAGCCTCTTCTTCCAGTATGAAGCCTTATATACACTGAAAATCTATTGTTTAGTGTAGGTATCTTCATGAGTTATCCTAGCCAGATGTTCCAATAGCTTTCTGTGCCTTTCATACTAGCACACACTGCTTCATCTAGTTCTTATATGTTATGGAGATGGTTTTTCTCCAGAAACCTCATACTAGCTTCAAACTTTCCATCTATAACAATCTTACCTCTCTGGGCCTTCACACAACTGAGGAGAGTTAGAGCCTTGCTCTGGAGTAGGCTTTGGTTCAAAGAGATTTGGTAGCTGGTTTGATCCATCCAGATCACTAAAACTTTCTCCATACCAACAACAAATCTGTCCTGTCCTTTCTCTCTTTTTCACTTGTGTGTTCACTACTATAGCACCTTTAGTTTCCTTCAAGAACTTTTCCTTGGCATTCACAACTTGGCTATTTAGCATAAAATGTCTAGCTTTCAGCTTCTCCTTGCTTTGACATGCCCTCTTCATTAACCTTAATCCTTTCTAGTTTTCAATAACAGAGAGAAAGATGCAGCTTTTCCTTGCACTTGAATACTCTGAGAGTTATTATATAGTTATTAATTGAGTAATTTCAATATTGCTGTGAATCACGTAATAAGAAAGCCCACGTAGAGTGTGAGAAACGGGAATGGCTATAGTGCTGCAAAATACACAGTAATATCAAACATCACTGATCACAGATCACCATAACAGATATAAAAATAACAAAAATGTTTGAAATACAGCAAGACTGATCAGAATGTGACTGGGATATGTGAAGAGAGCATATGCTGTTGGGAAAGGTACTGATATACTTGCTTTATGGAAGGTTGTCATAAATATTTGATTTGTGTAAAAAAAAAACAGGTGATACCTGAAAGGTACAATAAAGCAAAGCACAATGAAATGAGGTTATATGTGTATAGTATATGTCTTAGTCTGTTTTTGGTTGATTTCTCTTGAGACTGGATAATTAATTTATCAAGAAAAGTGCTTCATTTAGCTCAAATTCTGAAGGCAGAGAAGTTCAAGATCAGGTAGCCGTATCAGGTGAAGGCCTCGTGAAGGAAGATGGCATCATACAGTAGGAGTTTTTGTAGCAGACAGGAAAAGGTCAAAGGTGGCCAAATGTTTTGTAACAGCTTGCTTTTGCAAAAATTAACCCTTTTTTCTGAGAACTGATCCATTCTCTGGAGAAATGCATTAGTCCTTCTTAGAGGTCTCATCTTCCAACACTGTTTTTACCGACCACCAAATTTCAACATTTTTTTTTTTTTTGTGAGGATGAACCTTATCCAAACTACAGCAATGTATGTAATTTTATGTATTTCCAACACAGGAATACTTTCTTCTAATATACCAAAATCACTTTCCAAGGAGTAATACCTACAGTATTTAGTGACCTCAGAAGGATTATAAAAGACAAAAGAATAAGAATTGGAAATAAGAATTTAGGAGAGTGGAAACAAAGTTATTTTTTCTTTAGTTTTATGATCCAAGGCATTCA
>RJWT010027060.1:0-15611 GCA_004365215.1 Cuniculus paca | reverse complement strand
GGGCACTACGGCCAGTACTGTGAGAACAGGTGGGCGCTCCCAGGGCCTCCCTCCACCTGCGAGCAGACGCAGAATTGTGAGGGGCCCGCTGGGCTCGGGGCTGAGGCAGGGAGGGAGGGAGATGTCTCCCCAGGCGCCTCCCACCCCTGGATGCCCCGTGACACAGACCCTCTGCCACCATCTTATGTCCCCAACAGAATTGACCTTCCCTGCCCCAAGGGCTGGTGGGGGAACCCCGTGTGCGGCCCCTGCCACTGTGCTGTCAGCCAAGGCTTTGATCCCGACTGCAACAAGACCAGCGGCCAGTGCCAGTGCAAGGTGAATCCCCCACAGGGTCGTGGGCTGCCAGGCCACTGCATGTGAACGTACTCCTACACGTCTGTGAACACCCACTCCTTTGTGTGCACTTGCTGCCTGTGCCTGGACTCACACACACGGACCCACATGCAGGCCTGCGCACACGCCTGCCTGTACACACCCATGCACACTCACACATAGACATGCACTCCGGTGCCGGCTGCTCTTCACGTGTGACGGGCTGAGACACCGCCCTGCCCCAGGGAAGTCAGAGGCCCTGCGGGTTCCTCAGCCCAGCTCTTGGCACCAGGCTGCCTCACCTTCCCTGTGAAGTTGGCTCCTCTCAGCCCCGTCCATCCTGGGTGGTCACTGCTGTTGTCTTGTCCTCAGCTGTGCTTAGTGATGACAGAAGTTTTAAAAAAATACAAGAAACCAGGCTTAGTGGTGCACGCCTCTAATTCCAGCATGCAGGGAGGCTGAGGCAGGAGGATCACAGCTCAACCTGGACAACTTAGCAAGATCTTGTGTCAAAATAAAAAAGGCCTGGGGGCATAGCTCAGTTCGAAGGCCCTGGGTTTAATTTTCAATACTGCGAAAATGTTGGGGAGGGCTGAGCCTATGATTCGGGATAGTGTGTGTACACAGCACGTGTAAGGCCCATGTTCAAGGCCCTGGGTCCCACTCCAGCCCCACACGTGCGCGCTTACACACATGTACCAAAGCTGGAGGCCACCTGCTGGGGGAGCCTCAGTGTTGCTCAGCATGGGTCTCCCAGGCCGGGGCCTCTGAGTCACCGAGCTGCCTCTGGCCCTGTAGGAGAATTACTACAAGCCCCCAGCCCAGGATGCCTGCCTGCCCTGTGACTGCTTCCCCAACGGGGCCCACAGCCGTGCGTGTGACATGGACACCGGGCAGTGCGTGTGCAAGCCCGGTGTCATCGGCCGTCAGTGTAACCGCTGTGACAACCCTTTCGCCGAGGTCACCTCGCTCGGCTGTGAAGGTCTGGGGTCGGGGAGGGCTCCTGCAGGGGGAGGGCCCAGCCCCACATGCCCAGCTGCCCGGGCTGAGCGTGTTCTACAACGGATGTCCTCCGTACCCAGTGATCTACAACGGATGTCCCCGAGCGTTCGAGGCTGGCATCTGGTGGCCGCAGACCAAGTTTGGGCAGCCGGCCGCAGTGCCGTGCCCCAAGGGATCCGTGGGTAAGTGCAACCACACAGGGGGCACCCGGTCCCACGGGCCACTTCGAGGAAGCTGTCGGATGCTCTCCACGCATGCTGTGTCCTCAGCGGCAATGGGAGGCTCACAGGAGGGAACGTGGGGCTGGATGTGGCGGGGTGCACCACACCGTCACCCCAGCTGGTGCACTGCCTGGGGACCTGGACCGGTCACCTCACCATTCGGTGTCACGCTCTCATGACGTGGAGATGGTAGTGGTGTCCGCGCTGGAGGGCTCCCGGTGGGCTGGGCGCCGGCTGCTTCCTCTGCTCAGGCCTGGCGGGCTGCTGTCCCACTGCCACACCCGTGTGTCTGCCCCATTGCAGGGCAGCGGCAGCCAGTGGTAAATGTCAGAGCAGCCCTGCAGGTGGCCCCAGGTGTGGACGCAGGGAGCTTGCATGGGTCTCAGGGTCGGGGGTCTGCCCAGGCACACGCAGGCTGGAGAACCAAGCTGGATCAGCATTTGGGTTGCAGGTTCCAAATGCACACCCTTTCTCCCCAGGAAACGCCATTCGGCATTGCAGTGGGGAGAAGGGCTGGCTGCCCCCCGATCTCTTCAACTGCACCAGCGGCTCCTTTGTGGACCTCAAAGTCACGGTAGGCTGGGGCCTGGGGAAGCGTGTGCAGGGTTGTGTGTGTGTGCACTGTGTATGTGTGGGTGCCTCCACCCCATGTATGTCCACTGCATATTAGTGTCCGCCGTGTGCACGTGTGTCCACCATGTGTGTATCCATGTGCGTGTCCACTGTGTGTGCAGGCGTGCCAGGGTGTCGGGCAGCACTGCTGGCGTGCGGGTCTGCAGACTGCAGGCAGGACCAGGTCCACCTCCCCGGCCTCTGAGCTGGCCACCGGCAGTGCTCTTGACGCTTCCAGATCCAGCTCTGCCTGGCTGTGCAAACACACGGTCCCATTTGCTCTCCAGGCTTGGCATGTGTGTGTGCATGCACGTGTGCGTGTGTGCGATCTTTGGGATCGAACCCCAGGTCGTTGCAGAGGTACATCCCCATCCCTATTTTGAAACCGTCTCACTATGTTACCCAGGCTGGGCTGAGATTTGCCATCCTCCGGCCTCCGCCTCAGAGCGCTGAGATTATGAGTGTGCGCCCCAGCGTCCCCCTGGGTCTGGCCTTCTAGGGTGGTGTTTTGTCCTTTTGCGCTGCCTGCATCTTTCCCCAGCACTCTGGCCCTTAGTTTTCCTCCCCCACTCCCAGCCCGCGGCCTTTTCTGGACTTTGGGTTTCCAAGTTCCTTCTCAGAAGATGCTTGCACGGGAAAGTCCGGAATCTGAGTGACAGGAAAGGCTGATGGCAACCCAGTCAGTGTGCAGACCCCAAGATTGTGCCCCCCATTCCAGAACGAGAAGCTGGGCCGCAACGAGTCACGGCTGGATGCAGACCAGTCCCTGCAGCTGGCAAAGGCGCTGCGCAACGCCACTCGGCCAGGTGGCGCGCTCTTCGGCAACGACGTGCGCACAGCCTACCAGCTGCTGGCTCGAGTCCTGCAGCACGAGAGCCAGCAGCAGGGCTTTGACCTGGCGGCCACGCGTGACGCCGACTTCCACGAGGTAGGCGACGCCCCCAGGTGCTGCTTGCATGTTTCCAGCGTGGGGCAGGAAAGGTGCTGTCATAGCTGTGATGGTGACGGCAGTGGCCACTGACTGGGGGGACCAGTGAGCACACGTGGTTTCCGTGACTCGGCCCCGTGGTCCTCCACACCGTCGCGATGTGATCCTGTTCCCCAGACAGGAAAGGAAAGCGAGGCCCTGAGCGCTGGGGCGCTGTCAGGGGCACGGCTTGTAAATGGCAGGGCCAGCGGGGGGCCCCTGTAAAGCCCCCACTCGGTCCCGTGTGCAGTTAGCAAAGCCTGTGGGGCTGCTGTAACCTGTTCCAGGGGTGACCCCGGGCTGCCGCACGGCTGCTGTCTTAGTCACGGTCCTCGTCACCCAGACAAGTAAGTACCCAACACCCATGACCAGGCGAGCAGAGGGTTCTTTGGGCTCGCAGCTTCGGGAGCCCCGTCCTCTCAGTGCTTGTGTGGCCTGCAGCTTGGCAGCAGAGCCTGGCGGAGGACAGCCGCTCACGTCATGGAGGCCAGGAAGCAGAGAGCGCAGGGAGAGCGGGGAGGGAGAGAGGCCGAGGGGCCCCGCTACCCAGGGGCCTCCTGACAACGAGCCGGCGGCACGCTCCCTTCCAAGGGTCCTGCCCGCGTGCCTGGGGCTTGGCAGATGTCTACCTGGAAACCCAGCAGCTCGTCCCGAGCTCCAGAGCCCCTCGTCCCTGTCCATGCAGGCACTCGGGGCTTGGTGAGGTCCCCACTGGGACGCGGACCCGGCCTAGATGACGGGCCGTAACAGACTGTTCTGCTTCTGACCCTCTGCAAACGTGTTTCGCCCTGGTCGGTCTCACGTCGCTCCCCTGCACCCCAGGCACCCTTCTGATGTATACGGATGCAGTGTCTCACAGGAGTCTCTGACCACGTGTCTGAGGGTGGCCTTGCCACGCTCCCCTACATGGCCACATGCATGGCCCTCATGTCACCTGCCTTCTCCAGAGGCATCCCCGGGCTCCTGTGTGACCAGAGGCATCTCTGCGAGTGTCCCCGTAGCATCTGGGGTGTATCTGCCACGACGCCCCAGCTGGGTACCCTCTGACAGCTGGCCCTGGAGGTTGAGTTGCCTGCGTGGCTTCTCTGCCGTGGCCACCAGTGGCTTTGCGGAGGCTGGGTGTGTCCACGCGTGGCCAGGCCTCCACAGGCACGAGGCTGAGCGCTTGCTGTCCGTCTGACCAGAATGTCGTCCACACGGGCAGTGCCCTGCTGGCCCCGGACACCAGGGCCGTGTGGGAGCAGATCCAGCGCGGCGAGGCGGGCACGGCGCAGCTGCTGAGGCGCTTCGAGGCCTACTTCAGCAACGTGGCGCGAAACCTGCGGAGGACCTACCTGCGGCCCTTCGTCCTCATCACGGCCAACATGAGTGAGTGCAGGTCATTGGGCGGGCTGGGCGGCCGCCTGGGCCATGCTGCGGGAGTGAGCCCTTGGCTCTGGCCTCCTCCCTCTGTCTGTAAAATGACAGAAGCGGCCACGGTCACAGCCCTCGGGAGGACGCTCTGCAATCACGCACGCAGCCATCCTGGGACTGGGGGCAGCAGAGGCTCTGCCCTTGGTGCGTGGGGTCCAGTGTGGAGACCCTGCTGAGGCTTGCACGCTGGGGGTGCACAGAGTCCCCCAGGGTCACGGCCATGGAGATGGACACGGGTGGGACATGGTAAGGACAGGTGCAGGGTTGTCACCAGCCAGTGCCCAGCCAGTGGGACAGATGTGCCTCCCCTGCCCCAGGGCAGCCACAGAGCCATCAGCAAAGCAGCACCAGGGCTGTGTCACCCCAAGCACAGGACCAGCTGCCCAGGATCGAGGTTCCCTAGGTCAGGGTCCTGCAGGCAGAGGAAGCCCCAGAATGGCCGCACCAGCCCCGCCCCATCCAGACAAGATTGGCGCAGTCCCAGGTCCCTGGGGGTGACAGCAGCCCTGTTGGTACCCTCAGAGGACACTGCAACTGGCCTTTGTCCCTGACACCTGGCGACTTGGCCATAGGCAGCCCTCACCCTGCACATGGGGCGCCCTGCCCGTGGGGAGCCCTGCTGATGAGGTGCCCCTCCTGTGGAGGGTCCTGCAGATGGGGCGCCCTGCCTGTGGGGGTGTTAGGTTGAACAGGATGGCTTGCAGGTCCCTGGCACAGGCAGCTGTGACTGCTGTCACCAGAGCATGAGGAGAAAGCGAGGGCAGCTCTGGCCCACCTGCTGGGCAGCTCAGGGTTAGTTCCAGCACTCTGTAACGGTCGTCCCTGCCACCTGGATGGGCTGCAGGGACATGACTTAGTGCCCGTGGTGACGCTGGGGACTGTGCCCGCTCATGGTTGTGCCACCCGCTGGGCTTGCCCCATTGGTTGGGTCCCAGGTGCAGCCCCTCCGACATCACCCCCAGGTGTCCTGAGTGTCACCCTTAAAGGACACAGGAAGATACAAGCAGATTCTCTTAGACGGTCAGTCGTGTAGAAAGGACAGCCATGGTCAGCTTGGACGTGGCCAGGTTCAGGAAAGCTCCGTGGCTGTGTGCAAGTCAAGGGCCTGTGTCCCCAGTTCTTGCGGTGGACGTCTTTGACAAGTTCAACTTCACGGGTGCCAAGGTGCCGTGCTTCGAGGACATTCAGGACGAGTTCCCCAGGGAGCTGGAGTCCTCCGTGTCCTTCCCCGCTGATGTCTTCAAACCACTGGACAAAAAAGGTGAATCTCCCAGGAAGCCCCGAGGGTCCTGGGACGGGAAGCAGGGTGAGTCGTGGCTGAGCTCTGCCACCAGCGCACGGTCCTCCGCAGACGGTCACAGCGGCCGGGTGGCACCGCTGCCTTCTCGCCAGCTCGTAGTCGGGAGACTCGTGTGTGAGGGTCCGGTCTCTGGAAGGGGCCACATAAAGTCTTCAGTGCTTTCAGTGACAGCTTTGCCAGGCGTGCCAGTGTCCAGGTGACTGGAGGGTCCCCCTCCATAGGACCAAGCTTCCTGCTGACCCATCTTCAGGATGGACTGCATCGCAGGTGGACGGGCGTTCTCCACGCTGTGCGTGTGCTTTGCTCAGAGCTCACAGCAGGGGCTGCGTGTGCATGTGGAGCCGCTCGTGTGCCTGTGTGTTCCTCGTGCCTTTACCTAGAGGAGGATTCATCGTGTGTGCGCCTATGCACGGCTCCTCCTTATGCGCGAGCACACGTGGGCGTTCCTTGTCTGCGAGTCCTTCTGTCGTTCCCTGAACAGAGCCCTGTCCCTGGCCCTGTCACGCATTGGCCCCTGTGGAGGCCCCCGGCTGTCCACCCTGCATCTTCAAGTCCCCGGAGGAGCTTGCTCTCTGTCCTTCTCCTGGGACAGCCGCCGTCCGCCTCCTCCATTCCGAGGTGACATTTTATTCGATGCATTATTTGATGTGCAGAGACGCTGGGGCTGGCTGGCACAGTAGCACCGTGTCACCGTTGGTGAGGCGGCACTTTGTGGATTAGCTGGCTGTGCTGAGCCGTGGGACTCCTGTCACCCAGGGCAGAGAAGGACCCTGTCCCACTCATGCTGACCTGGGGACAGTTGTGTCATAGGCAGCCGCCTGTCCCCTCGCCATCACTGTGACTTGGGAGCCAGGAAGGTCAGTGTTAGACCCGGGATCTGTCCCCAGCCTGCCTGCTAGTCTCAGTGGGGGGCCCTACTAACCTGCGCACCCCGAAACACACGCGGCCTCTCATGTCCCACTCCTCGTGTACCCGAAAACAGGCCCCGTTTGTGTGCAGTGAAAGCAGAGGCCCAGGCCCCCAGACACACGTCCCTGTCCTCCCTGCTGCCCCACATGGCCGTGGGTGAGGTCACAGGCGTGGCATCGGCTGCCTCATGCGACGTCTGTTCCTTGCAGAGAAACCATGTTGAGTGCACATACGTGCCCTTCACCACGGTCACCGTCGGTTCAGCGACATTTAAACGAATTCCTGCTGTGCCCCCTCCGCCTCCTGCACATCCGAAACCTAGATTAATGCCCCTCGCTCTGCCAGCTGCTGGCAGCCACTGTCCTTCCTCTCTCTGAACTTGACTCTGCTGGGTCCCCGCAGACGGGGGATCGGAGTATTTGTGACGGGCTTATTTTGTGGAGTGAAGCCTTGGGATCCACCTGCGTGGGGGTGCATGTCAGCATTCCCTTCTTTTCCAAGGCTGAACCCTGCTCCGTCGTGCGGGTGGACCGCACTTCCGTACCCACTCGTCTGTCACGGGCACGCGTGCCTTGCTCCCTTCCTTTGGGTGTGGTGACGGGTGCTGCTTTGCACGTGGTGTGCAGACCTCTCTTGGAAACCCGGTTTGTAGTTCTTTGGAGGACGGACCTTCGAGGAGTCGCGGGAGTGGATGGTAGTCCTGTGTGTCGCTCCATGGGGAGCCACCATCCTGTTTGCCGTGGGATGCCGTGATTTTAAGAGGCGACAGCACATGTTGAAAGCCGTGTGGCGGGGGGTGAGGCCGCTGCACGCCAGGTCTCAGCCCTGTGCTCCGGTTGCAGATGGCCTCCGCAGGGCCACACCGCACACGACACGCCCGTCGCCAGGGGCCGAGACAGACACCCCAATCGGCAGGCACAGGAGACACCCGGAGGACCCCAGTCAGTTTGCAGTCGCCTTGGTCATTGTGTACCGGACCCTGGGCCAGCTCCTGCCTGAGCACTATGACTCCGACCGCCGCAGCCTCCGGTAAGGCCCAGCGCCAAGAGCCCAGGGTGGGTGAGGCCGATTCTGCAGGGTCCTGGGACTTCCGGGGATCGGGTCCTGGTCACCGCCGTCCTCACAGCAGCGCTGCACCTGCACCCTGCTGAGATCCTGGGGGCCTGGGTCTGCCCATCGGGGCCTCAGCTCACCTAGGAGCCCCCAGGGCCTGCTCCACCTTCTGCTTCTGGGGGACCCATCCCACCCTGTCCCCTGCACCCTGCCTTGGCTGTCATGGGTGGTTCCTGATGGCATCTGTGCCCTGGACTGTGTGCCCATCACACGGATGAGTGACTGCAGCCCACAGAGCCTCTCTGTGTGACCTCTGCAGTCCTTACATTTGGGTCACCTAGGGACCGGGTGACCAGGGCTGTAATCGTTTCTGTGACATCTCCCGCACGTGCGCCGTGTCCCCGCTTCTGTGCGCCCTGGGCTGATGAGGTCTTCCCTGCCTCCCACACGTGTCTTCAAGTTTCCGAAGCCAGCTCTGGCCCCAAGGGCAGGGCTGCCTGGGCTCTGAGACGCAGACGCCGGAAAGCTGGGCACGGGCTCTGCTTGCACTGATGCTCGGCTCTGAACCAGCGTGGCCTAATCACCCTCGTGCCTGGGTCCTGCTTCCTTCTCCGCCCCAGGCTGCCCAGTCGGCCGGTCATCAACACGCCAGTGGTGAGCGCCATGGTGCACAGCGAGGGGGCCCCGCTCCCCGGCTCCCTGGGGCGGCCGGTGCTGGTGGAGTTCGCCCTGCTGGAGACGGAGGAGCGGAGCAAGCCTGTCTGTGTGTTCTGGAACCACTCCCTGGAGTAAGTGCAGGCGGGCAGCCGGGCGAGGGCGCGTGCAGGTCCGTGTGCCTCGGGTCCCTGTGCGCAGACCCTTAGACATGCGCGTCCTGGTCTGTTGCTCCCCTCTCAGCCCCTCATGGGCGGATGGCCTCTTCCCCCACTCTGCCTCTTAGGGCATCAGAGCCCCCTGGATGCACACACAGAGACAGACGTGTGCACACACGCACAGACCCACAGATGTGCACACGCGACACGTGCACACAGACAGCCATGCGCGCACCTCCGGAGGGATGCAGCAGGTGCGAGTGCCCGGTCCCTGCAGAGGAGCCCAGGGCCAGCAGGGACAGGAAGTAACAGCCGTTGTGTGGGCAGCTTCTGAACCAGGCCTGACAGACCCGCTGCGGCAGAGGGTCCGGGCCTGCGTGCTGGCTTCGACGCTGCGGAGTTTGCCCGAGGTCCCGCCAGGCTTTGCAGGAAGCTCGCCTTTCCTCTGCCCATGTGTCTTCCCTGGGTGGAGCTGGGTGGTCCTGCACTGGGCCGAGTCCGGGACTTGGGGTGTCAGCCTGACCCCCCACTGAGCCCTTGAGCTGGGCCACACCATGGTCCCCTGGACGGAGCAGCTGGCTGGGGAGTGGGGTGTGGGGGCAGCCCAGGTTGGCAAGCGGGCACCTGCCTGGGCACGCGTCTCTTCCTGTGCCCCGCACGGGCCGCAGGCTGTTAACGAGCGGCCAGTGCAGCGTCCGGAGCGTAACAGACACAGGGCCTACAAAGCAGAGTGAAGGAAGCCCTGTGTCTGGGCAGGAGGCATAGGCGTCTGGCCCCAGCAGCTCCCGGGCACAGCTGGCTGTCCACAGTCACTTGTTTGAATCCAGGCAATTAGCTCTGACTCTGTGATCCGCCCTCTGCTTTATGTCCCCCCTATGATCCCCACATCTGACAATTGGAAAACGTGTTAACTGTCACATCCCAATTTACAGATGCGTAAAGCGAGGATCACAGAGGTTATGTGGCTTTCCCAGAGCCGAGAGGGCGGGGCCCTCGCAACACTTGGGAGTCATAATTGAGCCCTGGCTTCCAGGCAGCGCCCGTAAAACGCCGGGCGACCCGAGATGAAAGCGCGTGCGGGGGTCAGGTGTTACTTCTGAAGTCAGCGGGGCTCAGACGCAGCCTGGGAACAAAGCGGCTGCTGTGGCCGCGCCGATGCCTCGGGCCACTGAGCGGCCGGTGGCATTTGACGTGGACCTGCAGAGGTGCTGGCGGGGGTGGGGCGAGTGTCCACGTGGCGCCAGCACCGAGAGGCTGTGTCCTAGGGGCTGGTGACAGCAGCCTGCGCTTTGGCACAGTGTGCAAGGTGCGGGGCGCAGAGAGGCTGCTGCATTTCCGGCCCTCCCTGTCAGGGTCCAGTGGACCAGGGTGGCCTCAGAGACCCCAGGGCTGGCGAGCGCAGCCCCTCCAGGGGGAACCGTCTCACGCCTGCCCCTTTCTCCGCAGCATCGGAGGGGCCGGAGGGTGGTCGGCCAAGGGCTGCGAGCTCGTGTCCCGCAACCGCACCCACGTCACCTGCCAGTGCAGCCACGTGACCAGCTGCGCGGTGCTCATGGACGTCTCGCGGCGTGAGGTGGGCATCCCGCGGCTGCCGGCATGGGGGTGCTGGAGCCCTGTGCACGCCGGAATCCAGCTGGCTCCAGGCCCGCCCCCCACAAATCCCATCGTCCTTCCGAGCCCTCTGAGCAAACCAAACGCAAGGACTAAAAACCGCATTCTAGGAATCTGTAAGGCTGTCCGTGGCAAAACCCCATTAAAGGTGGGGTTTTGTGTTTTGTTTGCAGTACTGCGGATTGAACAAGGGCCTTCTCACTGAGCCACATCCCCACTCCTTCTTAATTTTTTGAGACAGGTTCTCAGTCACTAAGTTGCCAGGCTGGGCTGGACTTGCAGTCCTCCCACCTCAGCCTCGCAGACTGCTGGGATCCTAGGTCTGAGACTACACCCACGGTGAGGGTTTTCTAAGGGCCTGGGTTGCACATTACATCTGAGGCAGTGGACCCTGACTCAGACCTGGAGCTCCTGGAATGTCACCCCCTTCCGAGTAGGGTCCCTGGCCATCTGTCTGGTAGATACTGGCATGTACAGCAGTGGCCCTGAGGACAAAAGGGTCAGGGCCCCCCAGTGGCGGGGTGGGTCGTGTTTAACCTCTGGCATTTCAAGCAGTCTGGGAATGCGTGTGGCCACCAAGATTCTGGGATTTGGTGGAGGGCCCTAGGTGGGGTCCCGGACCCAGGCTCCTGCTTGGAGGCATTGTGTGGTACTGAGCATTGTGTGTCCCCACCCCCTGCCTCCCTGGTCCTGGGCTCTGATGCGGCCCAAGGTGTCTGCACACTCTAGAAGTGTATGTCAGGCTTCAGACTGGAGCAAGAGAGTGGCCTCCTGTGTGACACACAGGCGACGCCCTGGCCCGCCCTCCCATGCTGGTGGCCCTGGGGGGCCTTAGTCATCCACGGTCTTGGCCAGCACAGGGCAGGTCCAGGGGCCCCGGAGGTGGGGGCTGGAGAAGCAGAAATGAACCCGGAGTTGTTACCTCAGAACCACAGAAATGACCCCACAGTGGCACATCAGAGCCACAGGTCTCACGAGCCCCCAGCCAGGCAGGAAGACGGGGTTGTACAGGCTCCCAGGGACCCCAGGCCCTTGAGGGGGTGCAGAGGAGCAGTTCTGAGCCTGGGGCTTCCTCAGCCCTAGCCGGCCCTGGGTTCCCAGGACCCCACAGGAACGTAGCTCCTGGCTCACTGTTCTTACTACACGGGCAGCAGCGCCTGTGCCCCAAGCCGTGGGCTCCTGGACAGGGGTGACACTTCGCAAAGCCCCAGGGAGCAGCTTCCAGTGAGAACCCTTTACCTCCGAGCGCACACCAGAAACAGCCTGAGTAGCACAGCTCACGGGGCGCGTCTCTTGCAGATCTCACCACAGCTAAAGATGCATTTGTTGCCTTTAAGACATAGGTCAGGGTGAGGGGTCTGGAAATGACAGAAAGTCAGTCAGTCTGACAGGAGCTGCTGTGCAGATGGGAGCAGCTGCCTGGACTCCATTCGCTTCCTGCCGGGAACAGCTGTGTATGCGAAGTGTCACCGTGGCCCCAAGTCACCCCCAATGCAGTGGGGTGAACACTGGCAAACTGTGCAGCCTCAGACGCTGTAGTTCCCCCTGCTGTAGCACTTCCCGTTAGGTCCCATCTCAGCACATCAGACGACACAGTGGACCCTTTCAGGAGCAACCCTGCCACGTAATAAATGCGTAATTAGAACCTATTAGCCACGGCGTCACACGTCCTGTGTCGCCCAGGATCTCGCTATGTGGCTGGGGCCGGCCTTGAACTCACTGTGCAGAGACCAGGTAGAGCAGAGCTGGCCTCACCGCCTCCCGCCTCTGCCCACCCCGCCTGCAGCACGGGGAGGTCCTGCCCCTGAAGATCATCACCTACGCCGCTGTAGCGCTGTCGCTGGTGGCCCTGCTGGTGGCCTTCGTCCTGCTCACCCTGGCCCGGACCCTGCGCTCCAACCTGCACAGCATCCACAGGAACCTCACGGCGGCGCTCTTCTCCTCCCAGCTGGTCTTCGTGGTCGGCATCAGCCAGACGGAGAACCCGGTGAGGCCCTCTGCGCCCATTGTCTGGCCGGGGCGTCCCTGGGTGTCGCCCTGTGCCTCCTCTCCTCTCTCTGACCTCCTGCAAGACAGGTGCAGCGGAGGAGTTCTCGTTTGTGGTGCTGGGAATTGAACCCAGGGCCTCACACTTGCTCTCAACTGCTCTAGAGCTGAGCTGCATCCCCAGCATTTTTCATTTTTTATTTTGAGACAGGGTCTCTGTAAGTGGCCCACACAGGCCTCAGACATGGAATCCTCCTCCCTCAGCCTCTGGGGAAGCTGTGATTATAGGCGTGCCCCACTGTGCCCAGCTTTCCTTGTTTTTTTAAGGGGTTGGGGTGGGGGCGTCTCCACTCTTGCCGTTGGGTGAGTGCATGGGGACTGATGTGCCGGGCCAGGATGCTCAGGTTGTAAAAAATGACAGTCATTTGCCAAGTCCCAGGGTCCCAGGCACCGTTGTGGGGGCGTGGGTGGCCCGAAGATGCATGGTGCATGTCGGTAACGAGCATTGCAGAAGAAACTGGCAGCAGCCTGGGTACAGAGGGGCAGCTGAAGAGGGTGGACGCGGAGAAGAGCTCTCTGGGAGCAAACGGGGGAGGAGGAGAGAAAGGCAGAGGCTGTGGATTATGTGGCCTGGTTAAATGCAGGGGTGCGGCGTGGGCTCACGGGGGTCCTGGAAGCCCCAGTGCTACTCATGTAGAGCCAGTGAGTGTGTCTGAACTGCGACAGTCAGGCCGCCTTCCCTGCAGCCTCAATTCCTTCTTTAAGCCTGTGAGGCTGGGACTTGGGGACAGCAGTCACTAACAGCACGAGCCAGTGGTAGCCCGCCCCTGTGGCCGGTACCCTCCATGCGCCCCAGGGATTGCATCATCGTGGAAGAGTGGGTGTTTCTGGTGCCCTGGGGGCGCTGGCCCTGGAGCCTGTGGTCACAGGGCGCCTGCAGGGACCCACCCAGGTCACGTGCTGAGCCATCCATTAGTGGGTGCACAGCCCTAGGGAAAGCGGAAATGAAAGATAGGCGAGTGGCTCACACCTGTAATCCCAGCACCAAGGGAGGCTGAGGTAAGAAGATCACAAGTTTGAGCACAGCCTGGGCAGTTCAGTAACTTGACCAGATGTGATGTCAAAATAAAAAGGGCTGGGGGCATAGCTCGGCATGGAGGCCTTGAACACAATCCCTGAAACTGCCCCTCAAGAAGAAAAGGACAAAAGACGAGAGGGCATTTTGTAGCCAGCTGGTCTCGGCGTGTGCGGAGCAGTGGAACCCGCACGCCCCTGGCTGTGCTGCTCGCTGCAGGGTGCTGAACTTGGTGACTTCTCAGCAGTATCGCAGGAAGTGAGGCCTGGCACACAGAGTACACGCCCTGGGGCTCCTCCAACAAGCAGGGTCCGGCCTGCTGCCCCTAGCCGCTACTCCCCAAGGCCAGGTGCTGGGCAGTACGGGCATCCTTGGAGGGGCCCCTCGCACACCCATGAGGCAGGCTCGCCTCCACCTGCAGGGTTTCCGGGCACGAGACAGGTGAGGGCCCTGTCGGTCCGTGGGGCACCCAGTGCTGGAGGGGCCAGGTGGAGGAAAGCAGCACGGTGAACTTCGAGGGCCTGGCCCGCGCGGCTGACTCATCGCCCGCCTGCTCCAAGCGCTTTCTGCTCTGGACAGCTGCGCACTGGGGAGCCGCACAGGAGGAGGAAGCCCGCGCTTGGGGCTCCCGGGGCTTGGCACTATGCCTGGCTTTTGTGGGTTTTCTCCTGACTCTCAGTCCTATCTCTGGGCGAGGTTTTCCATCTCCCAGCCCTCGCAGGCCGAAAGGATTTACTGTGTCTTCAGTCCTCTTTGCTCTGCTCTGGAGACTGCAGTACGCTGGGTGCTGGAGTCTGTGTGCGACCCACCCAGTGGAGACAGTTGTGTTTCTAGGCCTGTTTTCTCAAGCACTGGTTCCGTGGGTTTGCCTTGTGCACTACTACAAGTGGCAGCCGACCGGCCTCCTCACCCCCCTCCTGGTCCCAAGCTGCCTGCGCTTTCCACTGGGGAAACAAGGTCACCAGGCAAGCACGGCCTCACAGCTGGCTTCCTCGGCGGGCATGGAGTCTGCAGCCATTCATCAGATCGCTTCTTCCCTGGGGTTCCTGCTCCACTGAGGCTGACATCGAAAACTGTTCCCTCCCTCTCCCCCGGGGCTGTTTCTGGAGCACCTGGCCTCAAAATCAAAAGGGCAGGGGTGGCCCCAGCCTGTGGCGCTGACCTGCCCTGGGGCGCACTGACCTGGCGCTGGAGCAGAGGTGCTTCGCTGGCGGAGTGAGGGTGGTGGCCCTCTGCTGCATCTTCACGGGTGCAACGTGGGGGCCACCAGACCGGCACAGTGGGAGGCCCCACAGCACTGGGGGTGCGGTCCTGCTGTGGGCTTGGCGGGTTGGGGTTCCTTTGTGGGCGTGCTCGGGGGGCGGGGCTGTGTTGTGGGCCTGGACAGGGTCCTAGGTCCTCCGTGCTCGTGCTCCCCCACTGGCCCCTGAATGGACACCTCCTGGCCTTTTCCCACTGGCTGGCCTGGCCAGGGCCCAGCCTGAAGGCCCTCTCCAAGCTGCTGTAGGCCACATCTTAAAGTCCTTCCCGGACGTGAGGGGCTGGATTTGCACTAACGGCCTCAGAGGTTGGACACCGGTGAGCCCATACCCGGTGCTCCTCGCCCTACCTTTTGCCTGGCCTCACGCGACCTCTGTGCCATGCAGGCAGGGTGGCCCTCTGCTGTGAGGGGAGGTGCGCTGCCCTTGGCCAAGCTGTGGACACTGCTTTTCTCTTCTTGGTGCTTGGCCACCGGGCAGACACAAGGCCCTGACCAGCTAAGAGGCGTTCGTCCCTGTTCTTATTTTGGCAGAAAACCTAAGGACCTTACCTTGTTGCACAGGGCGGTCACTGCATGAAGACCCTGTCTTCCTCTGCTACAGGTCTCGCTCTGGTGTTTTTTGTTTTATTTCAATTTTAAATTAAACGTCCATGTTTACGCTTTTGGAGCCATCGCACCACACATACTCCAGCTTCTCTCATTAACAGAGGAGCTGCCCTGCCTGTGCCGCGTCCCTCGGGCAGGGCCCCGGTGCCTGCTCCCTCTGTCCTTGTTCCACCTTGAAATCCTTCGACACCATCGTCCTCAGTGCTCCTGCCCTGGTGACACACAGGAGAGCCAAGGAGCTTGATCCCTGTGTGTTGCAGGGTGGCTGGTGTGGTCGCTTCCAGTCCCCTTGCTCCTGTGACCGCAGCCTCTCTCCACGCAGTTCCTCTGCACGGTGGTCGCCATCCTGCTGCACTACACTTACATGAGCACCTTCGCCTGGACCCTGGTGGAGAGCCTGCATGTCTACCGCATGCTGACCGAGGTGCGCAACATCGACGCCGGGCCCATGAGGTTCTACTACGTTGT
>RJWT010027059.1:0-15610 GCA_004365215.1 Cuniculus paca | reverse complement strand
CTGTGTCCTTCCTCTATAGTAAAATAGAGGTAATATCTTCTCTGTGGGGTGGTTGGAAGGATCACTGGAGAGTTCTGATGATGCAATGGTTTGTCAATATGGTGCCATCAGTGCCTTTCAGACAGCTGAAATGCATGGTACCCTTCTGCTGCCTTGCACCCAGATACCAGGCAGATTTTGTGGAGGTTTACCATGAGTTCCATGCACTCAGACAGGAGAAGTGGAAAACATGATCACGCTTGCCTGCCAAGCCTGGCTAGCCTCTCTTGCTTCCAGTGCTCCTGGCATCTGCTGGGGTAGCAGACACCTTCCAGCTCTCCCAGAGGCCTGTCCAGGAGGGATTGTGCACAATTAGCTGGATGGAGGTGCTAGAATCCCTGAGAATCTCTGAGTCCTTGGTCTCCTGAGATGACAGGCCTCTCAAGCAAGTGGGGAGGGCAATGTGGTTGGATGGTCCAGCAAACTCCTCACCAAGGGACCTGCCAGACCACCACCCCACCTCCTGAGACAGGTCCCCTCATCCCCCTCTCATGGAGCTGTGGGTACACTGTGTGGGTGGCAGACAGAGCAAAACCAGGGAGCCTAAGGGGTCATAAGCAGGAAAAGATGACTGAGACTATGCACATGGCTCTGTGTGGACACAACAGGTTGCCAGGGGAGCCAACAAATGGTGAGCCTGGAGGTGGATGGATAGCTGTGGAAGGGAAGAGGACAGAAAATTCCAGAGAGGGCCAAAGGGTGTTCAAGCACTGAGGAGCAGTCAGTCACTCACATGTCACAGATCTGAGCTCTTGCCTTATGCTGCAGCTTTTACCATGTGAAGCTTGAAGGACTGAGTCAGTCTCTAATGGGGTCTACAAAAAGGGCAGGTCAGGCAGAGAAACCCCATGGGGTCATGAGCAGGGTGTTTTTCCCATGGGTAAACAACACCACAAGCACCAAGTTGAGGCCAAACACTCAAGCTGGACATCTGTCTCATTAGGCAAGACTCAAGGCATTTTAGATAAGAGGTACCTCAGTTCTCAAACTTAATTTGTTTCGTGATTCTGGAGAAGATGGCCACGTTTGCGTTCAAGCTGGACAGATGGCCACACCTGTGTTTGTTACCTGATGTAGAGTTGGCAGACAAAAACAAAATTTTGCCAAACGCTTCTGTTTGTGAACCAAATTGATTGCCAGCAAAAGTGTTCGTGAACCATGAACGGAGGTATCACTATGCATTCTCTTATTTATGTCTCATTAACAATCCAGCGAGCTGTGGATTATTCTTCTGGATAATAAAAGAGGAAACTGAGGTCCGGAAAGGTGAAGTAGTCTCTTCAGTCACTTGGAGACTCAAGCCCAGTTGTCTGCCTCCCAACCCTGTCCTCTGCTACACTCTTCTGGATCCCTGGGCCTCAGCACCTGGCCTTAGTTGCCTGAGCCTCACGCTCTTCTCCACCAAACGCTCATGAGAGGTAAGGGGTAGGTAGAGGCACAGACTAAGAAAGGCCTGTGTGGTCAGGGCTATAGAGCAAGGGTGCCAAGTCTAGTTAGAGCAGCCCTGCTCCAGCCAGCCTAGAGACAAGGTCTGGTATAGACAGGGAACGACTGTGTCCTGTCAGAAGTGCCAGTTGCCTGTGGGGTCTCCCCCAGGGGCTCCGTGCTGCCTCCATTGTCAGCTCAGGGGCTTCTTCCTTCAGATTTGCCACAGACAGGGTGAGTCTGGGCATTTCTGAATCTGCCTTTACTCTTCTGCCAAACCCAAAGCTCTCTGTTTGCCAGGTTCTAGGCCTCTGCCCCAACACAGCTCTTGTGCAGATGGGTCCTGGCCTTAGACATCCAGGCATCTGCTTCCCACTTGGGAGCCTGAGCAAACACCACTGCCCTGTGCCAGCTCTGCCCGAGGTCCAGGAGGGGTTCTTGGGTGCCTCAGGGACAGATGTGGCAGGTACAAACATAGTTTCCAACTGGGAGTGAGCATCAGCCCCTAATCATTTCAGACAGCCAGGAAGTGAGCAAGTTGTATTGAGGGGCAAGAGCTGTGAAAAGGGAGTCGATTTAGAAGTCGCACAGTCCTGGGTTCAAATTCGGACAATGCCATTCACTATCAGTGTGAGTCTGGGTGAGCTCCCTCCTTACCCACTGAAAGCCTCCACTTCCTTATCTCTAAGATGAAAGAAGAATGATAATGATAATGACGTCTAACGCACAGTGGTTATGAGGAACCAGTGACCTGAGTGCATTCTAGCTTTATCTTATTTAACCCTCAAAAACAACCCAACGAGATAGGAACTCTTATTTTCCTATTTTACAGGTAAGTAAACTAAGGCACAGGAAAGTTAAGTAGTTTGTGTGTAAGGCCACAGTGCTTGTCACTCTGAAGCCAGATTTGACTCTAAGTTGAATCTAGAACCTGAGCTCCAAGCTTACAGGGTGACTTCAGTTACATGTCTGCATCATGTCGAGCCTCTTGTATATACTGATGCTCAATAAATACTTGTTTCTTTGCTCCCTTCCTGTAACAAAAGTCCGTGAAGGCCAGTTAGACCACATAAGGCAGACTGCCAAGGAGGTGGAAATTATGGACTTGTTGCTCGGATTTCCAGGCTGTTTTCGAGAACAGAGGCATTTATTCTGCTGCCTGAGGAACACTTCCCAAAGCCACAAAGAGGAACGAGCAGTGGAAGCTGATTAACCGCGCTGCTCTGCTTTCTGCCCAGTACAGCCCTCTTCAGCTCTGCATGTGGCAGCCCCTTTCTCCCCGCTCTATCTCGCCTCAGGACCTGCTTTTCTGCAGAACAAGTGTCAGGACTTGCAGGTTTATAGAAGGGTGAGTTTGGAAGGGAGCTCAGAGGCCACTCAGTTTCTCCCAGGCCTTACGAGAATTCCCTTGACCAGCAGGAATTCTGACTCAGGGAGGGGAAGTGAGCCCATAAATGTATAATAGGAAACAGAGGTGGGAAGGAAGGAAAGAGGGGTGGAGAGAACATGCTATATCATCACCCCAGAATACCATAAGGGAAGTGTGTTTAACTTCGCAATGAGGAAATCGAAGCTCCAAGTTGACACTGTTTTCCCAAGGCCGTCAAGCTAGTATATGGCAAGGCCAAACACTGAACTCAGATCTGTCTACTTTCCTATCTCACACTCTTTCTTACTAGTATGTAGCTAAGAATTAAGTTGGTTCTGGAACCCAGGTTTTAAACTCCTGTCTCCGTACTTTCACGCTGCTCCTGTCTCATGCATCCAGGTGGCTCCTATTCCCTCTAAGGAACAGGACTCAGTGTCTCGCATCCAATGCCAGGTGTCAGAGCCAGGGCCTACAAAGCCCAGTCCTCAGATGCTGGGACAGCACCTTCCGTGGAGCCAGCACAGAGAGGTGCAGGGCAGTCTCAGTAAGGACATTGCAGAGGTCTCGGAAGACCCTCACAGCCATCTCCAGCAGGGACGCAGCATAGTAGGTGGGAAAATGTGAGACTTTGTCCTCAGATTGATGTGGGTGTGAAACTTGGCTCTGCCACATCCTAGCTCCAGCATTTGGGACAAGATATCCAAATTTGTGTTTCAGCTTCTGCAACTGTACTTGTGAGAATAGTGCTAATTTCAGAGTACTGCAGGGAAAGTTAAACTCAGTTATGTGAGTGAACGTTTGGTATGGGGCTGGCACCCAGTAAAGACTCAGTGGCTACTGGTTTTCCTCTCCCCTAGGACCCCTCACTGGTGCACAGATAAAGGCATTCATCATTTTGCCTGAGAACAAGAGCAGAGGCAAATGAGCACTTGGGATGTTTCTAAGTTTTTCTCCTGTCTTCCTCTCTCTTCAAGTTTCTCCTTCTAAGCAGCTAGGGGGCAGAATTATTCAGGCTCAATTCCTCACAAGTTATATGACCTCGAACAAGTCCGTTTCTTCATTTGTGAACTGGGGGGGTTTAAAGACCTAAGGCAGATCCTACGAACCCAAACTGAGGTAACCAGTAATCCCTTGAGAAGAGAAGGAACAAGTGTCTTTCTTTTGCTCCTAACCATGTGGGTGCCCTTGTAGTGCTTCAAATAGTAGAACGTGCTGACCATACTAACCAACAGGACCTTTCCAACCTAGATATCTGGGGCTGCAGAGAAGACCTTCTTGGTTTGAAAGTCTTTAAGAGCATTTTAGCAAGTAAATAATCTGTAGTGTGTGTGCATGTGTGTGTGTTGGGTGTGTGTGTATGCATGTAGAGTATACATGTGAGTGTTACATGTATGCATGCAAAGCAGGATAAACGTTGGGTTTCCTTCCACTTTCAGCTCTTCCAATTTTTTGGGCCCCGGGCTCAAGACACAGCTACCTCTTGCACAAAAGGGCCTGGGGCATACAGCCATGAGGCCAGGGGGCAAAGCACTCTGCAGCTGCTCTGTACCGATGCATGTTGGTGGGCTGGGCTGCCAGAAGAATCTGTTTTCAATCTTCACACAGCTGATCTCAGCGCTTCCCTGCAGTGCATAGCCAGGATCACACTGGAACACCGTGGAGTCACCGGCTTCCCAACTGTTGCCACTCCGGCTCCCATTCTGTGGCACCCCAGGGTCATTGCAGGATGTTGCTGTGGACACTGGGACAAGAAAACAAGAGGGAGAGAGGTTGCCTTAGTGTCTGCCAGCCAGCTCCAGCTCATAACCTGCACTGACCACCATCACCAGAGTACTGCCATGACCACTGTCACTTCTCACCACTGTCACCACTGCGGCAATCGTACTCTTCTCCCCTCCCTTACTGTCCACCAGTGCCTGGTTCACACTGCATCATGACAGTGTATCCACCAGTTCCTCTCACTGATGTCACCACTACTATCCCACCAGTGCCTTCTCCATTACTTTCATCACCCTGTCACAAGATACTATGCATTAAGCATGATCGTGCTGTTATGACTGTAGAATTGATTGCAGTCTGATTTCAGAACACAAACATTGTTATATAGACGACACTTTGCAATTTTGTACAATTTAACAAACATGATCTGCATGAGGGAGTGACACGATAATAAAATACAAATGCCATGTATTTAATGTAAAGGGTTTGCAAAGGAATTTGGAGTTAGCCTGCCAGAGTAACAAGCGGTGGTTGTGATGCTGTAGAGTTTGCTTAAATTGAGTGGAGGCTATGTTCTCTCTTGCAAGCAAATAATCAAGGACCCACGAAACCCAAACCACTGTCATAGAAAAATGGGATATTTGTGGAAAGTAGAAGAGCAGAGTTAAAAACCAACATCAGTAGCTGAGATTGATTAAACATTTATAAACCTCAGACACTTAGGAGATGTTTATGGTCTAGTATCTAACCTAGTTTAACATAGAGCAGGTGTTTTAAAAGCAAGCACTGAATGAATGGAAGAAGGAAGGAAGGAATGAAATGGAGAATGAAAGAGTGAATGCATGGACAAATGTGTGTGAGAAAACCCACAGAGGAAATGACATAAGGCAGCCCAGAGAAAGAAAGAATTCTGAGGCAACCTCGACAAATCTCAGCTGCCTCCACCGCTCTGGGTGACAATAGGGCCTGGTCTCCAGCATGTCATTGCTTATACACTGTGGCTGGCAGACCCCAGGGGCAGGATGCCTGGAGACCATGGAATCAATAACGCAACAATAATGTCTCGAAGAGATACTGTGTTTGCTATACTCTCCAGACATCTTGGAGGGATGCACTCATTCTCTTTTGCTATCAGAACTTCAGTCTGAGAAGCATCCACCTAGAGCAACTTTGCCTGCCAATGCCGCTCATCGTGAGACCCAGAATTGTGTGGATGAGTATGGAGTTACTGTATGTAGTATCTTACACCATCCTATACCTATACCTAATACTACCTATTGTAAGATAAAATATAGCAAAATGTGGTCCATGGCTAAATCTAAATCTATGCTTGTTTCTCTAAAGTTTTATTGGAACACAGTCATATTCATTTATTTGCATGTTGTTTAGGTTGCTTTTCAGCTGTGATGGCAAAAAGGAGTTGTGATAACAGAGACCACGTGGCTCATGAAGCCTGAAAGACAATCTAGTTTTTGACAGGAAATGTTTGCCAATCCCTAGTATATGGTATTCTGTCTTAAGCCCTCCTTTTCTGAGATAAGGTTTTAAACCCTACCCTTCACTTTTATCATTAGCATCACTATACTCCAGCCATGTTTGTAGAATCTGCTTCTAACACAGAAATCTCACTCCCCCTTCACTCCTCCTTCAGGCCCTTTATACCTGGCGGCACCTCTTCCTGGAATCATCTTGCTACAGATCTTCCTATGTCATTTCATTTTCAGCTCCAATATCACCTCCTCCTACAGGCCTCCTTGACCACCTTCTTCTGTGTTCATCCATTGTTATGGTTGGGATAGGAAATATCCCCTCAAAAGCCTCATTGTGCTGAAGGCTTGGTTGCAAGTTGATTGGATTTGAGGATCTGAATGGATTGCAAGGACCTTAACTTCAAGTGGATTAATCCATTGATGAGTTCACAGCCCAGTGGGTTTATTGGTGGGGACTAATTGAATGAGATGTGCCTTTGAAGAGAATCTTTTGCTTCCAGCTCCTGCTTGCTGACTCTTTCCCTTTCATTCTGTTTCCTGACTGCCATGAGGCTAGCAGCTTTCCTCTGCTATCCCCTTCTGGTGCCCACAGGCCTAAAGCAGTGGGGCCGGTGGAACATGGACTATGAGCCAAAAGAAACCTCTCCTCCTTTAGGATGCATATGTCAGGTATTTGGTCTCGGCAACAAAAAGCTGACAAACACATCCTTTAACTCCCTTCCATCAGTTTAATCACCTTATCCTGTTTTGTTTTGTTCATTTCACAGCACATTCTATATTAACCTTGCTAATTTACAATATTTATTTTCGTCTTTCTTGTATATCATCTGGAATCTCTATGCGAGCAGAGACCTTGGCTATTTGGCTCTCAACTGTATTCCCAGGGCTTACGGCACTATTCAGCACACAATAGTGCTCAGTAAATATTTGTTGAACAAACGAATGAATGAACAAATCATCAACATCTGACACTTACTGCATTTATTTATAAAGTCAAATAAGAATCAATCTTCTTCCTTCCCAATTAAAGACAGACTTAGCTTTCATCTCTAGCTTTACAGTGCACTGTACACATGTAAATGATTCCCTAGAAGAAAAATAGCTCCCTGTTGTGACCATACTTAGGAAGATTATTTATATGGGAGGCAACAGAGTGTAATGATTAAGAGCCTAGGTTTGAGAATCAGGCACATGGGTTTTGATCTAGACTCTGCTTCTTATTAACTAGATGACTTTGTATGAGAAGCCTCAGAGCTCATATATGCAACATAAATTAATAACTGTGCTCGTACTTTAAGGTTTTTGTAAAACTTATAAAAGATAGTATATTAGAGAGCTTAGAATGGTGCCTACTCAATAGATGGCTATAATTATGTTTCTCACTCACCCGTTTTTTGTTGTTGTTCTTATTTTCTGTCTTTAATGCTCCTGAATTTGAGCTGCTTGGCAAAGCCCCAGGGAAAGGCTGGATCCACGTGGTACAGACAGGATGTTAGATGTTACACAGTCGTGTTTACCTAATAAAGCCAAGCCTGCGCTAATCGTCTCTGGCATTTCTGTACAATCCCCTGTCAAATACACACTATAAAGTTGACATGGGTTAAGCCATTCTGGCTTCCCTGGAGTAGTCCTGGTATTTGCTAAATGATGACAGCAACAGGAAAGGTGACCTTTCCTAAACCCAGGTTATGCCCAAAACACTGGGCCAGGTCGTCACAGCCTTCCTGGAGCCTCAGTTAGCTAACTCTGACTACTCTACCCTCTATGGGCTTCAGTAAGGCTTGAGGCAGCTTGCCTAAGGAAATTTTAGTGACAGAGAAAACCATTCATTCATGTGTTTGTGTCCTCATGTGCTCATTTGCTCCCTAATCAGAGTCAGCACCTGCTGCATACACACACTATGGGGGAGTCTGGGAGCAACGATATGGGCCTGACATTCTAAGAGCACTCAGTGGGATGCAATAGATGCAGCTCTAGGGCAAGGCAGAAAGACCAGTAATGACAACATGCTAAAGAAATGGCAGTAGCATGTTAGGGTGCTGCAGGCTGAAGCCACTTATTCTGAATGGGGAGGTCACAAGACAGTGGCAACTGAGATGAACTCTGAAGGATGAATCGGACTTCTATGAGCTGGGCAATGCATGAGAAAACAGCCTAAGCAAGAACACAGGCACAGGAGGCATCCAGGGACTCTATCCCATGCGCCTACAATGAGGACACAGTGGAGGTCAGATCATGCAAATTGATGGGGAATTTATCAGTATAACAATGGGCTTCTTTTTTTGTTGTTTTTCTTTTAAGCCATATCCATCAGCATGGGCATAATCGGAGAAAATACAAGTATGACTTTAATTATTCATAATATTCCTGTCCCCAGAGAATGCCTGAGTTCTCTAGCATTCTGTCCTCCTTATGAAAGGGGATCCTTCCACTGCTTATCTAGCAATGTCCAACGTTTGCTTCATGCAATGTGAATCTCCTGAGACAGCATCAGGAAAAGTCATCCACGCTCAAATATGACCTACCAAATATATTTTGAATTTATATGGCTTGCATATCAGTCATTCTCAGAGATCTCACATTATAAGTAATCTCCATAGGGCTGCCTCAGCCAAGTACCCTCCCAATATTACTTGGTCAGGCAAACTTCTTTTTCTTAGGATACCATTTAATATTCCATGGACCTCTGAGAATAGAGAGGAAATGCTAGGCTGGAAGCCTGTACACATATTAGGTGGATAAGCTAATAAGTGCAGTTGTCCCCTAGTATCCAAAAAGGATTGGCTCTATATCCTCCCAACCCCACAAGGATCCAAAATCCATGGGTGCACAAGTTCCTTATATAAAATGGCATAATGTTTGCATACAACTTATGCACATTCTGATTCTTTATACCATCTCTAGATTATTTATAATACCTAATACAATGTAAATGCTATGTAAACAGTTGTTATACTATACTGATAGGGAATAAGGGCAAGAAAAAACTGTGCATGTTCAGTACAGACTCAATTATTTCCTGAATATTCTTCACCCATGGTTCATTGAATCCATGGGTAATGAACTCAGGGATACAGAGAGCCACCCGTGTAGTAGAATGTGATCCTGGAGACCCTCATCTGCCCCAGACATTGCTAAATGCACATCTGCACAGCAAAGAAAGGTGCCTAAAAAAGCCAGAAGTAGGATTTGCAATCCTGTTACAGACTCATTGCTGCCAGAGGCTGATCCACCAGCTGGGAGGATGTATTGAGGCAAAGCATGGCACAGGTGCCACAGAGATTTGCTTTGCAATCACCACAGAACCCTCTCTTCTTTTCCCACATAAGGGAGTAAGAAGATGGTAATGAAGACAGTTGTTGTGAATGAATACCAGAAGAAATGAAGGCAAAGTCGCTTGTTCAGGGAGAGGAGTGGTGGAAGAGGCATTTCAGAGAAGATGAGATGAGACATTCCAGTGAGAAGCAGGACTGATCATGGAAATTATCCAATATTGGGACTTGGGTGTTTGGGCATTGCCCATTTTGGGTAGATCTTGGTCATGCTCCTCCAAAATTGGCTGCTGCAGTACATAATTAACTGAAATTAGATTACTCAAGTGCGGCTTCCAGTCCTTACTGAGACCTGTGCTAAATGAAGACCCAGAGCGTGTGGCATGTCATTTCAGCTCTTTCATCACAGTGCCCCAGACCACGGTCTTCTGTATCTCCCCTTGTTCCTCCATGCACTCTGGGTTTCAGCTCCCAGAGCCCTCCACTTCCAAACATGCTGTGCTGCTCCCACACTGCTCATGTGTTCCCTGAACCTGGTATGTCCTCTCTTCTTCCTGTTTAATAAAGGTCCACAATCCTCCAAAGTCCAACTCGGTGGCATCATCCCATTGCATAAATGATCACTCCTTCCTTGAAACACTTTCTTTTCCTGAGTTATTTTGACTCATATTTCAGGTCTGACATTTGACACCATCTGTTCTGGAGCATCTTCCTTGATGCTCTAATGTGACTATGAGAACCTATACCTCTCCATCTGCATACTTGTCAGTTGTTCATCAGTATCTATTAACCTGCCTGCTTTCCCCACCAGAGCAAGCTCAGTACAGATACTTGAACAATCATTCACCATGAACCAGGAATATAGCAGATGCTTAATAAATATCTTTACATGGGTGGAGAGATTGAGGGAAGGGACACTCAGAGAAGTTGGTGTCATGCAGCAGGGTGTGTGGAGAAGGGCTGGCAGAAGGTAAGTGCTCACCTGAGAACTGAATGGCAAAGCCCTGTTTGCTGGTGAAGAAGTCAGTGCTAAACTGCAGAACGACTGAGCTGAAGGTGCTGTGCAGGTCCTTGGGTAAAGCTGAGCCGCTCAGCTCCTTCAACAGAACTCCACTCTCCACAGGCCCATCCCAGATGCGCAGCACATCGTGGACCTCCTCTGTGTCAAACACCAGGAAGTGGAGCCTGGACAAAGACAAGAGGCAGGTGGTCATATCAGTCTTGGTCCCTTCCTTTTGGAGGCTCCTGGTCAAGGAACGAGGTCATAAACCAGGAAGACTTGCCAGTAGAAGACAGCATCTGGTAGCATCCTCGTGCTCCCAATTGGTTTGCTCCTCCTATTGGTGCCACTAGCAAAGGGGTGGAGATCTTGTGCATCTTGTTTGTTGTGAGCTCTATGTTACCATGAGTAGAACCCATCCTTCCCTTTGACTCCACCAAGCCCACAGACCATGCTTTTGAGCTCAGATTCTTATTATTTTAGATTGAGAGGGGCCTGGGTTGGAAAAGGATATATGTACAGGTTTATGCAGATGTGCTGAATTTTAAAAGAATCTCTTTTTCACACAAGTTTTTCACTTAATATTAGGTTTTGTGTGTGCCCTTCCAGACTTTTCTCAGTGTGTACTGGTACATAATGTTCCTCCCCAAATACAACCATATTTTGCATAGATTTAAGGTAGCATTCTTTCTTTACTTATTACCATTCTATGAACACCTACATACATTTCTTTATTTTCCATAGAAATGGATCTTTTTTCATCAAATTGCAAGGAACTCTCATCTTTATGTAGCTTTGCACGCTTTTGTTAATGTTTCAGTTGACTTATGCCAGTAATGTTTTGGAGGAATGGAAGGATATCTATTTAAGCTTTAATTTTGATTAACATTGCTAAGTTGTCCTCTCAAGGGATTGTATCAACTTATATCCTCACTAAATGATATTAACTTTACTATTCTCTCTAAACTGCATCTCACCAAAATCAGATATTATGATGTTACAAATATATTCAATATTGAAGTACTATCCTATCTGCTAGACCAAAATGGAATCTTACTGGTATTTTGAGTTTAGAATTTTACATGTTGGGATTCTTGGCACATATTTATTGGATATTTTTATATCTTCAAATCTTTCATACATCTTAATTGGATGATTGGTCTTTTGAAATTCATTTTATATATTATGATTTTTCTGCATTAACTATATATATTTTGGTTCTTCTTTTACATCATATATTTCAATACTAGTATTTTCTCTTAGTGCCTGATGCCTTTTCCTTTTTAAATTTGCTTATGGTATTTTATTACAGAAGTTACTCATTTCATGTAATCAAATATGGTAATCTTTTCCTTTAAGGATACAGGGCATCATATTATGCCTGGGCAATCCATGTTTCTTCTCCAAAATGATTAAAAACCAGAACCTTAATATATTTCCAGAATACACAGCCTCATTTTTGGAGGTTGATAGGATCATTATTTTCTCAAATGTATGTTAACTTATCCCAACATCTGTCTAAAGTTAATTCCCTCCTTATTTCATCTATTGAAATCCATTTTACTTTCTCATTAGCATACATCAATGTATACTTAATTTATTTACTTGTTTATGATGTCTCTGTGTCTATCTCTGTGTCTGTGTCTGTCTCTGTCTCAGTCTCTGTCTCCAGCAGAGTAATTTTCATGACTGCAAGACTAGGTGTTGTTCACCATTAAAGTCCCACATTCAGGATGTGCCTGGGTGTGTAGATGAGGGTCGCATGCATACCTGTGGCATGAAAACACACTCACAACAGCAAACCAGGTTGCCTAGTGCTAGAAATGGCCTGTTGGTCATGGGGCTGTTTCTAGACTCCCTGCTCAGTTCCACTATACACTCCTTTGCCTATACTGATTCCATTTGTGGCACCAAGAACATAGCTCTTCAATTTACCGCACTTTTCCTATTCTCATATTGCGATATTCTTACAAGCCAAGTTGTCTTTATATCTTTTCCCCGCAAATTTTTTTACTAATCTCCCAAATCGACTCCATCAGATAAAATCTTACAGTTACCAAGTTCCAAAAAATATCCCGTTGTGATTTCAGTTGGAACTGCACACAGTCAGTAATTAATGTAGGAAAGAATTGATACCTTGGTTATGAACTTCCCCAAACCAAGAATGCTATAGATATCTTAACTTAGTTTATGTATTTTGGCAGTTTTATGGGTTTTCTTCATTATGATTGTCCTCTTTGAATACCATTTATTAAATTCATTCTTTGGTTATCTATGAGATTATAGTTTTTGTTCCATCACGAATGAGATTCAAGTTTAAGTTACATATTCTAGTTACTTATTATTGTGTGTGCCTTATTTTTAGTCATCAGGTAGTATTAATGGAATCCAAGTGAATCACATGGACTTTCTAGGTAGATGTTTCACAAAATATCCCTGAACGTTTCTCAATATCAGGAGCTGTGTGAGGCCAAAGCCCTGCCCTGGACTGAAAAGGAGGAAGGTGCTCCCTAGAGGTGGGGAAACAAGTACACTCGCTGCTGTGCCCAGCTCGCCTTCCTTCTCAGCTTTCTCCCTGCTACTCAGTGCACTGATAGATCAGCATCCACCCTTCTGGGTGACCATGTGTACTACACTGTGCAGCTGGACCTGGTCTCAGAAAGGAGTGGATGGTGTGGCCCCACCTGTCACAGAAGGAAGAAGGAAATTAGACTTGAAGTTCGGGTGTATAAAAGGGAGTGTGTTTTCTTTGGACTTAATAACGTGAGATGAGACACAGAGGTAGAGAGGAGGTTGAGGCACTGGGAAGAGAGGCAGCTCCACAGTTGAGTTCTGATGTCAGAGAGAATCAGGCAGAATTGAGAGAGGGAAGAGAATAAGGGCCTTAGAAGGAGCTGAGGACTTTGGCGTTCTCCTCAATTAGCTAGAAACTGGTTTTAGAGAACATCTGGAATTCCTGAACAATTGAGTGAAAATAAGCGACTAAATGAGCGAAAGCATGAACTCCCAGGAGGATAGGTCAACAAGGAAGTTGAGAAAAGTGAGAGTATGGAGACTGAAAAGTGAAAGAAACATGTTTCTGTAAGAACATCTGTGTAAGGCACTTCCTCATGATCCTACTGAGTTTGCACATCAGTCCCATCTTTAAAAATTAGAAACTGGGGCTCACTGAGATACAGTAACTTGTCCAATGTCAAGAACTGGTGAGAGAGTGACCCAGGATTACCACTGCATAATTGTCATCCAGGTCAGACTTTAGCACCTCTATTCTTTCCCTTGTCAAAGCTCTCCACACCCCCAGGAGGAAGAAGCTAGGGTTGAGAGCCAAGCATGGGCTGGAGAGAAGCTGCCAGTAATCAGTGGTTGACACATGCAGCACACACAAAGATGCAAGATCATGAATTAAAAGTATCAGTTCATAGCATTCAGCTCAGCTGATCTGATAATCAGACAAAGTCAAATGCCCGTCATTGATGAGGCTGAGAGGCGGAGTGAGGTGTGAGACAGGGCTACTTTGCATGCACAAACAATGCAATTTGGCAGCTAAAGAGACAGAGGCTCAAGCTCCCTACTCTTCCAGCATTTGTTTAAACACCTCCTATGTACTGGGTGCTGCGATATAATGGTGGAGCCAGGCAGTTTGCGATTGTCCAGAAGATTCTGGAGATGGGTATTTCTATGTGCTTAAACTGTAAAAAGATGAACAACTGGGGCAAACTTAGGCATAGCGCTGAGACAAAGTAACCACTTTAGGAAAAGCAACCGGGAAGGATCTCTCCAAGGAGGTGACATTTAAACAAGATGACAGGCTCATAGAGAGCCGGCCCCAGGCAGAGCAGGCAGGGTAAGAGGGGGGCAGGCAATGTTCTCTGTATAAAGGGCAGCATGTGCAAAGGTCCTGAAAGGGTGGCATCCTGGAGTGTTGGAGCAAAAGGAAAGGCCACAGAGGCAGAGGCTGGGCCAAGAGCAGTAGGCAGGGGCCAGGCCTGCTGGGACTCTGTGGTCTGTGGAAGTTTGGATTTTATTCTGCAGGACTAGGAAGTCACTGGAAGGTTCCAAACTGAAGGTCTGATTTATATTTTAGGATCACTCTTGCTGCACAGATAAGAATAGCTTGGCACAAGCAAGGGTAATGGCAGGGGAATTAGCTAGGGGACGCCTCTCATTATATATCCTTGATGATGGCCAAGAAAGATGTGGTTTGTGAAACTAACCACATTTATTCAGATGGATACTGAATACTTTTCTCATCTTGTAGAAATCAAAGTCCATAAATGCTAATTAGTGGTTCTGATCTATAGAGATAATTCCAACCCAATCAGACATTGGGGTTTTCCTGAGAAGCTCCCAGGTAGGTGAACACAGGGCCTTCTTTTGGCATTGGAATGCTGACAATAGTTTGAGGACCAGGCCTACACTGTGCCCCTAGGTGAAGGTTTTGTATGCCTGTTTGTTTCTTTGGGCCCTGGACACAAAACAGGCTGCTTCCTGGGAAGAGAGATGAGGTGCTGTGTGCATCAGGCTCTGTTCTGAGAGATGCGCAGTGTGGAAAGCTCTGTCTTTGCCCTGGAGGCTTCTGCTGCTTAGTGAAGGAAACACACAAAACAGTATTATGTGTGATGGGTGCTAAAAGAGTGGGATGAATACAGTGCTATCAAAATTGCCAGAGGAGAAAGAAGCTAATATTTGTAGACAATCTCCGGTGCAACAGCTGCTTTGTACATATTGCCTGATATCCTCATGAAAACCCTGCAATTTAGTCTATTTTTGCCAGTTTGCAAAAGAGGAAGCAAAGTTCCATGGGGATAACGTAGGCCAGGGATCGGACAGTCAGGAGGGGTCAGGGCCAGAGTTCAAACCATGTCCTGCTGGTACTGGAGCCCTTTCCTTTGCATCATCTCCTTCTAAATCAGAGAAGCAAAGAAAGCTTCAAGGAGGAGGTGTTTTTGAAACAAGTTTGAAGAAAGAGAAATACATGAAGAAATTGAGAAATGGAGACACAACACACACACACACACGCACACACAAACACACACACACACACACACACATGCACATACACTCACGAGACAAAATTGAGTGCAGTTTATAAGGAGACATGAAGGGTAATTGGCTTTCCTGGGTCTAGGCTCCTTCCTCCACTTTCCAACATCCTCCAACGTGGGTCACAGTGATTTCTGACTCACATATTTGATCTAGTTTCTCTTCTTTTTCTACAGAATAAAACCAGACTTTCTAGGGGCCATGCCAAGTCCCTCATGAGTGACTCCTGTGGCCCTTTCCTTTTCCTTGACCT
>RJWT010027058.1:0-15611 GCA_004365215.1 Cuniculus paca | reverse complement strand
TCACCGAGCTGGTGAGTCCCCACTACATTTCATGTGCTGGCTTTCTGTTTCATGATGTTTCAGTGATTCCAGGGAAACTTGAGGAAACTCGAAATCATTCCAAGGATAATCACCAAAATGATTGCTAGGTGATAGATTCGTGGAACCTAATTAAAGAAATATAATTTTGTCTCAAGAAAAGGCAATTTGAGATGCATTAGAATAACTGTCTTTGGCTGAGTCTGTGCTCTCTCAGGTAAGATGGAGAGTTGAGTCATTGACTTGGAAATTCATGTGAAAATGTGAGATTTTTGACATCTGGGACCAATGTGTCATTTAAGAGAGAATTTGTGTGAAGGTTTGCCCCCAATTCTTTTTTTTCTTAAATTCACATGTAGATTTAATGAAGTTCCTAAAAGAATTGTCTACATTTTTTTTCCTAGCATTTTTCAACTCCAAGTCCCTTCTTAACTTACTGTGATCTGGTTTCTGCCTTCATGGCTGCCAGCCCAAATCCAATGGGCCTCCTTCAGCTTCTTGATAACCCTTGACTCTGTTAACTGTGCCTTCGTTTTTTGTTTTCCTTCTTATACTGGGAATGAAACCCAAGGGTTCTATCCTATCACTGAGCTACACTCTCAGCTTTTTTTTTTTTTAATTTTGCTAAATTGCCTAGGCTGGCCTTGAATTTGAAGTTGTAGTTTTCCTATCCTCAGCCCCTTGAGTAGCTGGGATTACAGATGTGTGCCACTATGCCTGGCACTGTGTGTGTGTGTGTCTGTGCGTGTGTGTCTGTGTGCGCGTGCGCGCGCAATTCAGTGGGGAATGAACTCAGGGCCTTCACACTGAACCATTTTCAAACAATTTTTTTTTTTAAATTTTGAGACAGGGTCTCACTAAGCCACAAAATTGCTCAGGCTGGATTTGAACTTGCAGTCCTCCTATCTCAGCCTCCCAGAGTGCTGAGGTTACACAAGTGCACCACTGCACCCAGCTCTTTCTTCTTAAAACACATTCTCTCTTTGGCGTCCAGGATTTCACTATCTCCTGATTTTTCCTGGCTGGTTCTTCTCAGCTTCTTTTTTCTAACCCCTTCCTCTTCCCATCCCTTAAATGTTGGTGTTCCTCAGGGTTTTGACTTCGTTTTTTTTTCATCATACTCTACACAGCTGATGGATTGTTTTATCTACCCCTTGGCTTTGATTACCATACATTTGCAGATAATTCTCCCCTGCTTTGTTTTATTTTAATTTTGTTATTTTTGAGCCAGAGTCTTACTTTGTAGCTGAGACTGGCCTTGAACTCATGATGATTCTCCTGCCTCAGCCTCCTGAGTGCTGGGATTACAGGTGTATGCCACTGCACCTGGCTTGCTTTACTCTCTAATGTGCCTGCTCTCTCCCCAAGTGTCAGATCCTACATACGAGTGCTCTCTGGAATATTGTCTTGGCTATGTCATGGGCACTCCAAACCCAACATTTCCTAAACAGATATAGACATTGAATTTTTTTCTCTTGGTTTCCTTTCCTTGACTTCCCAAGGCCAGGAAATCCCCAAGACCTGTTGATTCACTACCTAAAACACCTCTTCCATCATCCATTTCTCTGCAGCTCCACTTCCACAAATCTAGTCCAGGACACCACTGTCTCTCGTGCTTGTGACTGAATCAGCCTTTTGGTGACCTTTACTACCCCTACAGATGTTTACTGTTTTCTTTTGACTCTTTACTGACATGGAGCAGCCAGTGAGCTTTTCAAAGCACAAGGTAATGCTGCAGCTCTGTTTAGAGCCCAGCAAAACTGGCTGTGGTGGCACATGCCTGTAATCCCAGCACTCGGGAGGCTGAGGCAGGAGGGCTGCAAGTTTAAATCTCACTGGACAGAGTGTGTGTGGGGGAGCTGGGAAGGGAATTCCATGGTAGAGTGCCCCCCAAGGGTTCAATCCCCAATATGGGGCAGGGAGGAGCCCATTAACTACCCTTAGGACAAAGCCCAAATTCTGGATAAAAATTGCTAACCCTTTCTATCACCCAGCCTTTTCAGTCCCTCTTTCTCTGATTTCTCCTGCCTTCTTGGGTTCCTGGCACCATGACCTTCTCTCATACCCTGTTCTTGCTTTCCATCAGGCTTTCACATTTATTCCAGCTACCTGGAATACATGTGTTCCATTCTTCTTTTCATCTAACTCCTGTTCAGTTTACCTCTCTCTCTCTTTTGGTTTTTCTTTGTTTTTTTTTTTTGAGATAGGGCCTCACTGTGCAGTTCTGGCTGATCTTAAACTCACTATGTAGCCCAGGCTGGCCTCAAACTCACAGGGATCCTCCTGCCTCAGCCTCTCAAGTGCTGAGATTACAGGCCTTGCTATGTCTCTTCTGTTGGAATCCTTCCATGAGCTTTCCCCTTCTTCACTTGGGTTAGTGCCTTTGTTATGGGTTCATGTAAGTCTTTTCTCCTTAATCGTATCCTTTATCATAACATGTTGAAATCACCTCTAAAGCTGTAAAACTGGGGATATCAAAGAACATGGTTTCCATCACAGGTATATCGTGTACCTAGCTGAGAGGCAATACTCATTATACATTTGTTGAATGAACTAATTAATAGACTAAAAGAATAGAAGAAAGCTTGGCCAGTTGTTTCTTGTTACTCTCAAGAATGTAAGAAGAAGCTGGGTCCGGTAGCGCACGCCTGTAATACAGTACTCGGGAGGCTGAGACAGGAGGATCATTGTGAGTTTGAGACCAGCCTGGGATACAAAGTGAGCTCAAGGCCAGCCTGAATGGCATAGTGAGACCCTGTCTCAAAAACACAAGGGCCAGGGATTTAGCTCAGTGGCTTAAGTGCCTGCCTGGCAAGCACGAGGTCGTGAGTTTGATCCTCAGTGCCACAAAAAAAAAGGAGTTTAAGAAGACAATAAAAAAATGCAAGAAGAGAAAATATTTAAAGAGGTGCTTGGGAAATTTGATTAAGTTACTTGGGATGCATTTCTACTTTGGGGTTAGTCTTGGGTATTGGTCTTGTTCTTTCTGGAGAACATGTCATCTCTCTCATAAGATATGGGACTCTTGTCTCCTGGGAAACAGATGAAGAGGCTAGGTGACATCTGCAGACCTATGTGAGTTCTAGGAATTCATGAAAAGCATGCCAAATTTGGGATCTGGGTGACTCAAAGTCTTTTTAAAGATTACACCTACATTGTAAAATATCTTATTAAATAATAGAGGAGATATATGATTTGTATGGTTATTATTGCATAGGAGTTGTCATATAGTGATGCCATTGCATAGAACTTTAAGTTTCTTGTTCTTCTTTCATTTCACCACATTCAGTGAAAATTACAGCTTTGGTTCAGTCTAACACCTACCTGTTCTGCATTTGTATCCATGGAGCTAAATATGCAAGAGAAAATCCCATAACCACCCAGGTAGGTCATACTTTAAAAGGATGACTCTGAAACTCATGTGGCTCTTTATGCTACCAGACAATCATGTATTTGTCTTTGATTCATTTGCTCTTCTCTACTGTGGACTACTACTTCACACATTTTGCTGTCTGAGTTTCTACTAGTGCCTCCCCTAGCCTCATTTTCAGCTAATGAGTCAGTTTTATACTCCAAGACAAAAAGTGAAGCAACCAGCAACCAAAACCTAAATTTTCCAGCATTTTCACCCACCTCCTTTGTCTTCTTACTTACTTATTTATTTATTTTGTCTTTCTGAGACAGGGTTTTGCTATGCAGTTCAGGCTGGCCTTGAACTGGCCGCAATCCTCCTGCCTCAGCCCCACAAGTGCTGGGATTACAGGCGTGCACCACCACACCTAGCCCTGCCTTCCTTCTTGACACCTTAGGTGAATTTTTCACAATCTATCTAAAATCAGTTCTTTCTATTCTGCACTGAATCCTTTCTCCTCTTACCTACTTCAAGGTGTAACCCAAGCTAGTCTGTCCTATTTTCTCAAATAATTTTTTGCTTTCTACAACATATTGTTGCCATCTATTATGGTTTATAGCCAGATGTGTCCCCCAGCCCCAAGCCTCAAGTGCTCATAGGTGGGGCTTTTGGGAGGTAACTGGATCATGGGGCCATGACACTCAACAGTGGATTAGTTCACCGATCAGTTTATAGCTAAATGTGCTGTTCAGAGGTGAAGCCTGCTCACAGGAGGTGGGTCACTAGGGGCGTGGCCCGGAAGGTGTATTTCTCTGCCTCATTCCTTCCTCTGTGCTTCCTGATTGCCATGCCATGGGCTGTTTCTGCTCTTCCATGCTCCCTTGCCTTGCCGCCCTGCTGTGGAGTCAACCAACTGTGGGCTGAACCCTCTACAAACTGTGAGCCAAAGTAAATCTTTCCTTCTTTAATTTGTGGGTGTTGGGCATTTTGTTCCAGCAATGAAGAAAGTAGCTAAGACACCATCTTACAAAAACCTCTTGACCCCATTCCCCTTGGCAGCTACTGGCCCACTTATCTGCTCTACTGTTCATTAAAACTTCTCAAGAGTTGTCTGTGTTTTCTTTCTGTCTTCAATACCTTTTTCTGTCAATCTCTTTTGAATTCATTGCAATCAAACTCCCTACAAATAGCCCTTATCATGTTTCTCAATAATATCTACCTGGTGAAAGTCAATGCTTGGTAATCATCTCTCATCATTCTACACTCATAAGCAATATGTGATCAATGGTTGATTTCCTTCTCTTTGATACACTTTTCCAGTTTGCTTGTGGGATGATGCATTTTCTTGCTTTTCTCCTACTTTGTGGTTAATCCTTCCTTTGCTTCGTGGTTAATCCTTCCTTTGCTGGTTCTTCCTCTTCTTTCTAAGCTTTTAATTGCAGTTTCCTGAGCTCAGTTGTTGGTCTTCTTATCCATCTACATGCACTCTATTGGTCATCTCATCACATGCCATTTTAATTCTATTAATTTGTACATTTTCATTCCCAGACGTCATCTCTCTAAATTTAAGACTTGTATATCTATCTGCTGACTCAATATCTACACTCAAGAATCTGATAAATTCCTGAGACTTAATATGTCTAGGGCTAAAGTCTTGATCTTCCTTACTAAATCTGCTGTAGACCCAGCTATCTTTTCCCATCTGAGCATATTGCAATCCTGTCCTTCCAGTCATTCAGGCCAAAAACCTTAAGGTCATAGTCTACACCAATTCATCACAAATCCTACTAGTGCTTCCTTCAAAATGTATCTTTCCACATCTCACTAGCTCCATGGCTACCACTCTAATCCAGGATGCCAATCTATTACATTAATTCCTAACAAATAGGTTCCCCTATTTCCCCTTGCCCCTCTTTGTTCTACTTTCTATAGACCAACTAATACTATACAAGTCAGATCACGTCACATCTGTGCTCCTCAAAATCATTCTTTATTTTTAATTTTATTTTAAAGAGGATAAAACAGAATAAAACCAATCAAAACAAGCCAGTGTGAGTGATACAGGATTTTAAAACATTATGAAACCAACAGTAGTTACCATAATGCCTTTTGATGTCTTCAAAATAGCTGCAGATAACTTTGGACATAGTAAAAATTAAACAGAACAGAATAGAATAGAAACAATAAAAACAAGGCAATGAATGCAATCAAGGACTTCACAACAAGCCAATAGTAAATCCAAAATTACTACCATTATATATCTTGCCATCTTTGAAATAGCTGCTCCTGCCATTGGATTTAACATAATCAAATGAAAAAGAGTAAAACCCAACCCAACAAAACAATGGAAACAATATAGGACTTCAAAACAAGACCACAGGGAATCAACAATGGCTACCACCCTCAGAAGGAGATCCCCTCTAGATGCCACACTGTATACCGTCATCCTCTGAACAGATGATCAGATCACTGGCCCTAGACCTGCAATGTCAGTGAAACACCAAACACCACAGGCACCAATTGCATTTCACCTCGATAGCTATGATCACAGCCTGTGTCTCTCTGGATAAGCTGGTCACTTATGGCAGGGGGTGGGGTGGGGGAAGGGGGGAAGTTGTTGATACTTCTTGTTTGCCAGTCTGCGTGCTGGAAGGGGCTGGGGTCTGGCTGTTCCCAGTCCAGTGGCAGCCTGCACATGGTGCTGGTTCTAAGACTGGGCTTGCTTGCTAGTGTGGCCTTATTTTCTCTCCCCCCAGTCTGCGAATGGCACTGACTCACAGGGAGAGGCTGGGGTCTGGCTATTCCCTCAAAGTCATTCTTTCAGTGTAAATATTGAAGTCTGTCAAGCATCCCACGAGGCCCTGTAATCTAAATTCCTGCTCCTTCTCTGACCTCATCTTCTGCTCCTCTCCCTGGCTCACTGCATCCCATACTGGTCTCCTGTTAGATGACTCTGACAGGGTACTCTGCCTTCAGGTCTTTGTTTAGCTGTTCCCTTTACTTGGCTTTTTTTTTTTTTCCTGTGGCACTGGGGATCGAACTCATGACCTTATGCTTGCCAGACAGGCACTTAGGCCACTGAGTTAAATCCCCAGCCCTTGTTCCCTTTACTTGGAATAGGCCTAGCTGTCTTACTTCCCTCAAATCCCAACTGCTCACAATCCTCTCCAATACTCCCCACTCTTAGATCCTTGACTCCTTACTGATCAATTTTGTCTTTTTCAAAAATACCACCTATCATTTTTAAATTTACTTATTTTTATAGTATAATCCCTGACTCCTTGAAAAATGTATATTCCACAAGAGTAAGGATCTTTGTCTATTTGGGGATGTAATTTTTTCTGCCCTCTAGAATAGGACTTCTCAGTTTTGGTGCCCTTGACCTCTGGGCTGCATGGTTCTTTGTCGGGGCAGTTTTGTACATTGTAGGTTTAGCAGCTTCCATGATCCCCAGCAGCTTGTTGTCTGTGGCACTCCCTGGTTGTGACGACCAAAAAATGTTTTTAGATGGTGGCCCAATGACTCCTGTGGGTGCAAATGGTCCCCAGTTGAGAGCAACCGTTGTAGAAGAGTGCCTGCCACTAGCAGACACTCAGTAGCTGTTTGTTGAGAGAAAGAAAATAGCATGAGCAATTTTTAGGCGCATTTATTTCTCATGTATTCCCACAGCATTCATAATTTACCACAGTCATCACCAGGAACAGCTTTCAGCCTAGAAAAAGGCTTAGTCTCAGGCATTCATAAGATGCAATGACCATCTCTGCAGTTGCTTTTGTGGAAGACAAAGTATGGGGAGAAAGGCGTGAAGGTAAAGGGAATAAAATAAAACTTGGCGTCACGATAAAGACTCACTGAGAGGCTGCCTGAGAAGGTATTGCTTATGAGAGTTATATGGATTCGCTCAATAAGATTTTTAGGTATTGGTAACAACTGTTCTTCCAAACTGCTTCCATTCCATTGTACAGCTGTCTTTCCTCCTCCACATACCTATGGATCGGTTTGAGATTTAAACATCTGTCCCCCCAGCCAAACACTAACAATAGTAGTATTTCTTATACTGTTCAGAGAGGTTAAATAATTTGTACATCTCAAGAAGCTGCACAGCTGGAATTGAGATTGAGCTTGAATTATAGGTTAATAAATATATATACATATAAAATATTACTTTTATATAACAGCTACAGTATCAGCAATATAGTGATAATAACAACACTGTGCAAAAGCCAATCTCATTTATTGAAAGCCGTATGTGACATCTAAGGCCATCACTTCTTTTCTACAATCAGAAAATACATGGTACACCAAGTCATGAAGAGGAATAATCAAACTCATTTTGATAGTTCTTTGATTTGAATCCTCTATTTTCATTTTCAAAAGAAAGATACTCTGTAGGAAAGAACGAGGCTGCCAGTGCTCTTCAGTGATGACTCAGTGGGCTCAAGCATGATTTGAAGGGTGAGGAAAGCTACTCTCACCAAGGAATATTTTTTCACAAAGGATGTGTACCAGGCTCCAAGCTTCCTTTGAGCTAAATTATTTGATGGTTTTATATTGAGAGGGAAATCATGCACATGATACAAGATGCAAAAGAAACTAAAAGATCTAACACAAAAGGCAAGCCTCACTCCCATTCCTGTCTCCCAGCCACCTGGCTTCCTTTGCTAGGGGCAGCTGTGGTTCTCCAGCTCCACCACAGAGTAAGCTCATGGGTGAATTCAGGGCTTCCACTGTGGAGGGCTTTCCTGTCGCCATAGCATAGCCACACGTGCCTACTCATCTGGTCCTCTCAGCAAACACCCCAACTTCATGAACAAAATGTGCTAGTCAGTGGCACACTCACGCCTCATCTTGTTCATCCTGTGCCCCAAAATGTTTAACGAGGTCTGGCATTTCTCCCACAAGTGGCTGCACCTCTCTACCATCTTGGAAACATCTGAACACAATGCATCCTATGAGCATTTAGTCAGAAAACCCAAATTAAAAAATGGCCAAGCACTTGCAGGTGGGCTTTTTAAAAAAAGAGTAGTGGTCCTTGAATTTCCCTTCACATGCACATTTCTGCCGGCTTTCTAGGGCTCAGATGCCATCTGCACGTTGCCATGGTCCGAAGCAGGACCTGTGGGTCTCCCCTGGCAGATGCTGCCACTGTTTTAGCCTGAGGGCCCTGCAGGCAGCCCCTGGCAACATTTTTAATTCAACATCAAACTTCAGTTTGAAATTTTAAAAAGAGGGGGGGAAATGACAAGATGTCAATGTCTCAGAACCTAGCAAGTGGGGCTTGTAAATGTAGCTACCCCAGGTGTCTTTCAGCTAAGGAAGGTTCTTATCCTTTATGGCTCTGGGGGTAGCCCCTAAAGAATGCTGCAAAAGCTCAAAGTGGAAGCTGGATCTCGAAAGCAGACCTCCAGGGCTGGTCGGAGTCTTTTAGATAAATAAAAGCAGATGAGAATGTGATCAGGGTACACATTTAAGTCAAAAAGACAGCTTCAAAACAAGGTATATTAAGGCTGGTTGGCGGGGGGACACAAAATATATGTGAGAATGCACAACAAAAAGTTTGGAAGGCTATACTCCTAAAATTTTTATTTCTGAGACCATGTAGCATTTAAAATTTATTTCTTTTTTTTTTATCTTTGAGACAGGGTCTCGCTATGCAGTTCAGGCTGGTCTTGAACTTGCAACAATCCTCCTGCCTCAGCCTTCCAAGTGCTGGGATTACAGGTGTGCACCACCATGCCTGGCTCTTGAAATTTCTTTTTTATATCTCTCTTCATTGTCTGAATTTTTATAGACTTTTATAACCAGAAAAAAATGCTGTCTATAAAACTTGAAAATAAAAAATATAACCATGGTGAGTTCCTATTTCCTTAGGACCCACAGAATCCTAGAATGGAAAATACCAAGTTCTCAACTGCCTAGCAGCTCAGCTTATTGCTTAAATATCCAGCTTTAGCTCAGGGGACCTGGTTCACCTAGCAAAGACCTTGGTACAGTGTGAGCATCAGCTCAGCAACCAGCCCTAATCTCCAGCTGAAGAGAAGCTCACGACTGTCCCTGCTGTTATCATCTCTTTTTTATTTAAAAGAGGAAAAAAAATTCAAAACAAGATACTAAGAGGGTAACAATGGTTAATACATTGTGTGTTGTTATCTTTAAATTAGTTACTCAGAGTACAAGATATCAGCATTTAATTGTCTGAACAACATTAGCGCAAACCTTTCTTTTCAGTGAACTAAGAGAATATCATCTCTTTTGACCCCTATCGCACCTCTGGAAAGTGTGTGGAGTCATTATTTCTATCCTCATTTTGTGTATTGAGAAACTGGGGCTTAGAAAATTTAAGAGTCAAGCAGCAGACTTGGACTGAAACCTTGCCTTTGGACCTACGTGCATAGCGTGTACCACCCTGTGCTTTAACATGTGTGCACCTCTGCGCCTGCATATATTAGGGGACAATCTTGTGAATTCCCGACCACACACTGCTTATGTGGGGTGGTGATGGAAAGATGTCCTCTAGAACCAGAAATGTAAACTTGGAAATCATTTGGGGCTGACAGCTGTATTGCTGGACAAATAACATTCGTGCTGTTCGTGAATCATGTGGTCCCACGTGGCCTCCAGGGAAGATTTTGTGGGATTTTAAGGGACTCGACTTCTGACAGGGGTCATTTCTTGTTCACTGAGCTGGCTCTGGCACCCAGCATGGTGCTCAGATGCTGTGTGACTCTCTTTTTATGAGGAACGAATGAGTTGGGGTGAGAGGGGCAACCCCTCTCCTCCTCTCGAAGTCTGGGGCTGGTCTCCCCATGGCTCGCCTCTGACTCCTCCGCGTCTCCCCTCAAACAGACTGGCAATGTATCTGCTGATTAGAACTCGGAAAGGAGTGGGGAGCACAGAGGTGAGGCAAGGTGGGGAGCCTAGAAAAAAATAGGTATTCGAAAAAGAGAGCGATGGGTCGTAAGATCAAGAAGAAAAAATCTCTTTTCTCCTCCACCGCCCAGAAAAGGAATGCAATTTCCCCTCAATTCTACCTGCTCTGAGCACTGGTTATAAAAATAAAAAATGCGAAATGGAGTCAGGTGTTGTCATCTCAAATACAAATGGGCTTGTACATTCAGCCTTTATGGCTGGACAGCCTCCACTTCCAGGGCTCGGTCGTTATCGGCTTTGACTTATTGATAGAACATCCTGGGGCCTGAAGTCCTCCTGCCCACAGAGCAAAGACACCATCAGCAGCGCTTTCTCCTCTCAACCCATGAATAATAATGTGGATGAAGATGACGGTGTTATTATTATCATTTGGTATTTAGCCAATGTCTTTCCCCGAAGTACTTAAAGCACTTTATAGGCATTGCCTTATTATTCCTCACAACACCTCCCTGGAGAGTTTTGATTTCCATTTCACCGAAAGGAAAAGCTGAGACCCAGAGCAATGAAAGGGCTGCTCCGGGTCACTCGGAGAAACCCGGCTGAGGTTAGGACAGAAGCCGAGGGCTCTCGAGGGCTATGGAAGGGCGCCTTTGCCCTCCCCGCTGGGGGGAATGAGTCATCCACTAGGCTCTAAGTGTAGCAGGACATTAACAGGCGGATTTCGGCAGAGGATTATTCTAAAGGGAGGCACTGGAACACAATACAAACGTTTCCAAAGTATGCAGCAAAAAACCCTCACTTACCTCAAGAGGTATAAAAGAGCCAGGGGTTAGAAATTAGAGCTTTTTTTTTTTTAGAAAAGGTCTTGCTGTGTAGCCCAAACAGGCCTATAATTTGTGATCCTCCTGCCTCACCCTCCCAAGTACTGTACTGTGATTATAGGTGTGTGCCACCACACCTAGCTGGAAATTTTAGAAAATCTTTTTGTGGCACCGGGGATTGAACTCATGACCTCGTGCTTGCCAGGCAGGTGCTTAGGCCACTGAGCTAGACCCCCCAGCCCTTGTCTTTTTGAGACAGCGTTTCACTATGCTGTTCAAGCTGGCCTTGAGCTCACTTTGTAGCCCAGGCTGGTTTCAAACTTGCAATGACCTTCCTGTCTCAGCCTCCTGAGTGCTGAGACTACAGGTGTGAGCCACTGCGCCGCCGCACTGCATAGAAGATCTTTGAAGAGGATTCTTCATCCCCATCCTCTTCATCTTTGAAGAGGATTCTTCAGGAGGGTGGAGCTGCACTTCATCTCAAACCTGAGGAAAATGACCTCAAGGAGTCCCTCAAAGAACTTTAAAAAGTCTGTTGTTGTTCGTGGCCTGCAGTGGTCAGCTTGAGCTGTCTTTGAGGAATCTAAGAAGCAGGAGGTTGGTGGGAATAGCTTCTGGCCCCTGAGTGCTGGCCTGAGACCTAGGGAAATGATTGCTCTCTCATTGCTTAACGGAGCAGAATATGCTATGAGCAGATGTGAATCGTGTGCAAGAGAAAGCCAGGGTGGGGCCATCTTAGGTTTTGCTCAGAGGACTCCCCTAAGAAGCAAGCAAGGCAATGGCAGGAGAAGCCACAAGGCCCAGGGACTCTGGGTGGAGCCCTGAGCCATCAGCCAGAATAGGCCCACATTCAGTCCCGTCAGGGAAGTGGAAGAGGTTGTCGAAGGTCTCCGAAGAACACCAGGAAAACCTCTCAAGAAAGAGTCAGCGTTGCACTTCCCCCAGTGCAGGGAGAACTGATCACTATCACTGGGACTGAGAACTTCACTGTTTCCTGTTACCTTTTCTTCCTCAGCCTTGCACCTATACTCTTAGGAGTAGGGATGGGGTGGATAATCAGGACTCAAAGTGGCCCATTCCTCAGCTCCAGGTCTAAGGAGGGGAGGGGCAGTGTTCAGTCATGTTAAATACGTTAAATACGACATGGTGACTGGGCAAGAAACACTGAAGGATTGTAGGGCTGCGTTGCTTACCACCATGTACACCCACTTTTATCCTGATTCATAATACAGTAGCAGCTACTGCTTTGAAGCAGTGACCCTCACAAGACCCATCATGTATATCATCTCATTTAATATTCCCGGTTACCCTTGGAAGTGATTTCCTTCCATTCTCTAGATGGAGACACGCAGATGTAGGAATAAAATAAACTTGCCGGCAGGCACACATGCAAGTTAGGTTTTTTCTAGCCCCAGTGCTTAGCGTCTAAGCCATGGCGTGTGTCCCTCTTGCGGAATCAGATGAGCTGCTTTGTGTCCCTTCGATGCTCAGTACCCCTTTCTAGCTCCAGAGTCACGCGGGTAGGTAACCTGTCTTTCTTCACAGAGTCTGGACTCAGCCCGAATTAAATCCCCTGGGTTCGGTACAGCGCTTTGGGAGACAGCTGGCTGGATAGCTATTGCTGGCTGATAACACTTAGACAAATGTGTGGGCTCTAAGTCAAACCTTGACTACCTAACTTGCCATTTACTAGCTGCGTGGGCTTGAATAAATTATTTTAACCTCTGTGAATCTCAGTCTTCATCTGGGAAATGGGTTGATCATGGCTTTCTGAGGGGGTGGTTAGGAGGATTAAACAAGCCTTTGTGTGCCTTCAATAATTACTTGTTGAACAAATCACGAAGTCAATTGTTGCTTGATGCTCCTCATTCACACAGGAAAAGCCTCACCTTTCCAATCCTCTCAGAGGCTCCGTAGTGGCATAAGTCAGCTCTTATCCTCTGCACAGGTACAGGGCGGACTGTGCTGGCTGGCTGAATCCTAACATCGGACCTTGCCTCTGTCTTAGAAGCCCTCTGGGGGGAGAGGCATGTGTTCCGGAGAAGCGAAGGAAAAACACATGGCTAGGTGCTTAGTTAAGGGGTTCAATGATTTCAAAAACGCATGTTCTGAGCCAGTGCATATTCCTGAGTGCTTTATATGTAATCTCATTGAGTCCTCACACAACCCTATGTAATAAACTCTGTTAGTGACCTTTTTCTTCTCTTTTTCCTTTCTTTTCTTTCTAACTTGTGGACATTGAGGCCAAGAGAGGCTAAGTACTTACCAAAATATAGGAAGCCCTCCCGAACCTCGTCACTGTCCAGAGGAGTCCACATTGTAATCCCAGGGAAAAGTTACTGGAATTCCTATAAGTAGTGCCCATCGATCACTTCCTGTGTAATCCACAGTGGGAATAAAGACTCTAAGGCCTATTTGTAGTTGTGGGGAGTCAAGGGGCCCTCGGTCCAGTTAGAACGATGGCTAACTGGAACAAAGGCCTCGACCCAGGACCAAGCCTGGGTCTTATTAATTCATGAAGAGGGGAATGGCTCGGGGATAAGTGACTGAGAAAGGCAGAGAGTTTGTGAGTGCTGTGAGTTGGGCCAGGTCAGAGGTCTGAAATCACCTGTGTAATATGCAGAGAGAGAGATGCAGAAAGAGCAATCTGCATAATACAGATTGGGGCAGTATCTAGTACTTTGGGGTCAGTGCTTCAGTTTTGATGTGTCATCATTATGCCCTGAGATGTGATGGCTTCTTTCTTGAAGCTCAATCCCAGCTGACAACATGGCGTCACTGAGCTAGCTCATGCATACTGCTTGGGAGCTATAGGTGGGGCATCACTGACCTGTCGCATTGTTTTCAAGTCTACACATCAGCACCTCAGCTAGACCCATGTGCATTGCCTAAAGCCAACTGAGGGGATAAACAAAAATCTCAGCCAGCTGTGTACATATCAATACACAGAAACAGGGCCAGGTTTAGCCAAAATGGAGACAATTGCTCTTCTTTCAAGGAGAGCCATCCTGGTGGTCCTCCACACTCAAGGTTATACAACGATTATACAATTACGGGGACAATGGGATTGAAACACACAATGACCTTACCTAGGAATCTACCTTCGATAATTTCCACTTACTATCTCCCTTATACACAATTTTACAGCTTATGTAGCCTGAGGTGAGTTGTTTATGTCTCTTCTTTGTATGCATGTTTAGCGCAAGCATCATGTTTCCTTCATCTTTGTCTTTCAGGGCCTCATATGGAGCATGTGCCAGTAAAGTCTTGTCAAAACACATTGCTGGGTAGATTTACACACAAGATATGTGTCCATTTCTCTCTGTCCACTTCTCTCCAACTCCCTGCAACTCCAGCGCCAGCTGCTAAGACCTCTCTCCGGGAGAACTATCAACCAGCTTCCAAAGGGTATCTCTGCTTCTGCTCTCTTCAAGTTTCACACTGTAATTGCAGTGATCTTACACAATTTGTAACAAGGGTAATAATTTGAAAATACAAAGCCAATATTTTAATTTGAAAATATAAAGTCAAGAGTGGAAGAAGAAAAACGTGATGCGAAGGGTCCACATCTGATGATGAAGAGGGACGCTGACTCCTCCCACTCCATCTCCTTTCTTAGGTAGATTGGAGGAAAACTTACCTGGCTTCCGAATCCTAATTTGGACTCTAGGAGACCACATTGTAGTGTACTACCCAGGCAAATGTGGCAGACACATCAAGGTAAAACTGGTGGCATGGCATGAGTAGGTAGAGTTACGTGGCAAAACGTCTACCCTGGGGTTCTTTGGAAAGTGTCCTGAAAGTTGCCATGTGCTCTGGTGGAGGGATATGTGGAGCTGACCATGGTACCTGACCATGGAAAAGCTGTGGCCTGCAAGGATGACCCATAAGCCAACACTTGGAAGACTTGAGGACAGACTGCAAGTGACTTTGTAGCAACAAGATCAAGGTAAGGATGGGTCAATGGGGCTGTGGTGCTGGAGAGGGGGAGGCCTTCTGCAGCAAGGAAGTAACAAAAAGAGAACTAGGGCCCCTCGCAAGCCCCAGGGCCTTTCCCTGGCCACCATAAGGATCCATGTGTAGGTTTCCCACACTCCTGAGCAAATTCTGGCGTTTTCCTAAAGGCAGCTATTTCAACCTGAGAGATGAATAACCAGACCAGAAACTGAGATATGAATGTCGAAAAGTCAAGTTTTTGCTCGTTAGGAAAAGGTCAAGCTTGAGTGCACTTAAAGAAAGAAAAAGATACCTTTTGTCTGTTTGTTTTTGGCTTTTGCACAGCTGGATGAGGTGGAGTGAAGTTTCTGTTCAAGTAGACAGCATCCATGCGACATCGCTTCCTTGCTTGAAAAGCCTTCAAAGAGTTTCAATTGCAGGTGAAATAAATCTAAACTCCTTTCTGTGGTACATAAAGCTCAGCAGCATCCAATCTACTTCTGATCTTGCACCAAATTCCTACAATATTTAAATCTCTTTCCTGGGGGCTTGTATTTGCCGTCTTTCCCCCTAGATTCTTCTTAAACAAGCTTTCCCAACACTGGATCCTCCTA
>RJWT010027057.1:0-15611 GCA_004365215.1 Cuniculus paca | reverse complement strand
TATTTCTGTCTCTTGTCTAATTGCTCTGGCTAATGTTTCCAGCACTATATTGAATAGGAGCAGTGAAAGTGGACATCCTTGTCTTGTTCCCAATTTTAGAGTGAAAGCTTTCAGTTTTTGACCATTTAATGTGATACTGGCTGTTGGTTTGTCATAGATGGCTTTTATCAGATTGAGGTAAAGGCCATCTATTCCAATTGTCTCTAGGGTTCTTATCATGAAAGAGTGTTGGACTTTATCAAAAGCTTTTTTCTGCATCTATTGAGATGACCATGTGGTTCTTATCTTTGGCTCTACTGATATGGTGTATTACATTTATTGATTTGCATATGTTGAACCATCCTTGCATTCCTGGGATGAATCCCACTTGGTCATGGTGTATAATCTTCTTGATGACTTGCTGGATTCTGTTTGCCAGTATTTTATTGAGGATTTTTGCATCTATTTTGCATTAGAGAGATTGGCCTGTAGTTCTCTTTCTTGGTTGGGTCTTTCTCTAGTTTTGGTATTAGTGTAATTCTTGCTTCCAGGAATGATTTAGGGAGACTTCCTTCCCTTTCAATTTCATTGAAGAGTTTGAGGAGTGTTGGCATTAAGTCTTTCTTGAATTTCTTGTAGAACTCAGCTGCGAATCCATCAGGACCTGGACTTTTCTTGGTTGGTAATGTTCCAATTACATTTTTGATGTCATTAACTGAAATTGGATTATTCAGTAGTTTTACATCTTCTTGGTCCAGTTTTGGTAATTGATATGTTTCTAGAAATCTGTCCATTTCTTCAGTGTTCTCGAACCTATGAGAGTAAAAATTTTCGAAATAGGAATTGATGATCTTCTGTATTTCCTCAGGGTCTGTAGTGATTTCACCCTTTTCATTCCTTATTGCATGGACTTGAGTTTTCTCTTTCCTTTTTTAATAAGGTTGGCTAGTGACTTATCAATTTTATTTATTCTTTCAAACAACCAGCTCTTTGATTCATTGATTTTTTGTATTGTTTTCTTAGTCTCAATTGCATTAATTTCTGCTCTGATCTTTACAATTTCCTCCCATCTTTTGGCTTTGGGTTGGGCTTGTTATTCTTTTTCTAGATGTTTCAGGTGTAACATCAGATTGTTTATTTGCATTCGTTCCATTTTCTGGATGTGGGAATTCACCACAATAAATTTCCCTTTGAGGACTGCTAGTGAAAGCATTCTTGAGAGGGAAGTTTATAGATGTGAATGCTCACATCAGAAAAACAGGCTGAGCTCAAATAAATAACATAATGGTCCTACATGGCACCTCAAGGTCATACAAAATAAGAACAATCCAAATCCAAAACTAGTATTAGTAAGGAAATTATAAAGATCAGAAAAGAAATAAATGAAACTGAGACTAAAAACCAAAGAATCAATGAAAGGAAAAACTTATTTGAAAGCTTAAATGAAATTGACAAACTCTTAGTCAATCTTGCCAAGAAGAAAGAAAAGAACAATATCAATGCAATTAGAAATTAGAAAGATGAAATCACAACAGACAATGCCAAAATTCAGATTATGAATAACTACTTTGAGAGTCCATACTCCAAAAATTGGAAAATCCAGAAGTAGGTAGATTCCTACATAAATATGAATCACCAAAACTTAACCAAGGTACTAAAACTCTAAAAAAAATCCAATATTAGGCAATGAAATTGAAGAATGAAAAAAATCAACCAAACAAGCAAGGAAAAAAATGCTATCAACTAAGGAAAGCCCAGGACCCTATAAATCAGGGAAGATCTAATGCCAATACTCCTCAAAGTCTTAAGAAAATTGGAAAGGAAGAGATACATCTAAAGTTATACTGGAAAATTATAATTACCCTGATTCCACAACCAAAAAATGACACAAGTGAGGAAGAGAGAGAGAGTGTGTGAGTTACAGACCAATGTCTTTCATGAACATAGATTCAAAGATTCTGGCAAACAGAATGTAGCAAATCATCAAAAAGATCATAAACCATGACCAAGTAGATATCATTTCAGGGGTGAAGGAATAGTTGAGCATAAGGAAATCAATAAATGTAGTACATCACATAAACCAAAATACCAATGAAAGTCACACAATCATCTTAACAGATGTAGGAAAAGCTTTTGACAATATCCAGCATCTATACATGATTTAAACTCTATAGAAAAAAGGTAAAGAAGGACCTTATCTCAATCTGATAAAAACCATTAATGATCAAACTAAAGGCCAACATGATACTAAATGGGAAAAAGCTGAAATCTTTACCTCTAAAATCAATAACACCACCACTATTCAATATAAAACTCAAAATATTAGCCAAAGCAATCATTCAAGGAAAGAAATAAAAGGGATATGTATAGGAAAGGAAGAAGAAAATTATTTTCAGAAGACATGATCTTATCCATAGAAGACCTAAAAAATTCCACTAAAAGACTCCAAGAATCAACCAAATTCAGAAGCATAGCAGGATAAAAAATCAAGACACAGAAGTAAAGTTCCTGTACACCAATAGTTAACTCATTGAGAAGGAACTTAGGAAAACAATACGATTCACAATATTATCTAGAAAAACTAAATGCCTAAGTGGAAATCATCTACAGTGAAAACTACAGTACTCTGAAAAAAGAGATCAAAGAGGACATCAGAAAATGGAAAGATATCCCCTGCTCCTGGATAGATAGAACTAATACTGTCAAAATGACCATATTTCCAGAACTATTAAATCTATTGCAAATTTAATGCAATCTCAATCAAAATGCCAATAGCATTTCTCAGGGACCTAGATAAAAAAATTATAAAATATGTGCAGAACCTGAAGGGCAATAGAATAGCAAAAGCAAATAACAAGAGCAAAACAAGAGACAGCACAAACCCAGACTCATGTTTCACTACAAAGCTATAATGATTTTTTTTAAAAGGTGAATGTGTAATACAGCACAAAAACAGACACATGGAACAATGGAACAGAATAAAGAGAACAGAAACGACTCCGGGAATGTTTACCTGTTGCATCTTTGACAAAAGGGCCAAAAACACATGCTGGAGAAAAAGTAACCTCTTTTATCAATGGAGCTAGAAAAACTGGCTATCCAGATGTGAAAGATTGAATTTAAACCTACATCTCTTTCCATTTGCTGAACTAAAATCAAAATGGATCAAAGAAATAAAGGTTTAAAAGAAGAAACACTCTTATGTAAGATAAAATAGATAAAATTCTTGAAGAGAGCATAGGCAACAGAAGCCCAAAACAGAAGCCCAGTTGCAAAGGAAATAATGCCAAGAATGAACAAATGGGATCATGTCAAATTAAAAATATCCTTCACAGCAATGGAAACAACCAAGAGAGTTCACAAACTTGATTCTTTCCACAATTCTGGGTGCAAAACGAGTTGGATGAGAGCCAAATCAAATTCAATGATTTGGGTCAATGTTGACCTCACAGTTTGTTATAGTTTGTGTTCAGGTGATCTGCCACCCAAGCCTCATGCAATCATAGAAACAACTGAATCTAGCATTTGTGATTGGTTCGTTGTCTAGCACTGGGATTGGTGGTGTGAGTGTTGCACCCACACAGGGGCGGGTAACTGGCATGTAAGTGAGGCAGAGGCATGTTTTCTCCCCTTTTGCCCACTTTTGCTCTTGCTGTTTGCAGACCCCATTAACAGTTGCCCCTCAGCCATGCCAATCTGCCTTGGAGCCAGCTGAGTATGGACTGAAACCACAAAAAAACTGTGAACTAAATAAACCTTTCCTGCTTCACTTTGGGTGTGAGGTATTTTCTCTCAACAGTGAGAGAAAAGTAACCAAGACAGAATTTGGTACCAGAGAAGTGGGATCATTGCTGTGACTGTACCTGACCATGTGGTTCAAGAGCCGTTGGGAATGGCTTGTGGGAAGAGTTTGGAAAGGTTCAGAGCTGTCGCCTAAATGCATAGAGCTGGAACAGCTTAGGCTCTTCTGTAGGGGAGATTCTGGTCAGAGCTCAGACCAGAAAAACCAGTAAAGACCAGGCTCAGGAGGTTTCTGCCAGGAAGGACTGCACTGGTTATTGGACTCCAGAAGATGTGTATTGTGGGTTGGCAAAAAGTTTGTCCACATTTAGCTCATATCCAGAGATTTTGCCTAAGACTGACATTAATGTCGGTGGACTAACAAATCTGGTAGAAAAAATTTTAAGGCAGTCAAATGTTGAGGCAGGGGCATGGCTATTGTTGGGGGCTTTTAGCCAGTTGATGTTGAAAATCAAAAGCAAAGAGCCCAGCAGGGTGATTTAAAATGTTGTCAGTTTGGCCAGAAAGGAAGCTCCAGTAAAGTTGTGGACTGCAAAGATAGAGCTGAGATCATGATTGCTGAGAAGGAACAAAAAAATAAAAAAGATGGCCTGCAGGCATCACAGCAAGTGGCAGCAGGTCCCTACGCTTTGTAGCCTCAAAATTGCTAAAATGAAAGTCTTTGCTTGGAGGAGAAAGCCACAAAGTACCATGTTCCAGAATGGCTGCAGCAGAGAGAATCTGTTCCTCAGAATCGGGTTAAGAGTGCTCAGCAATCCAGGCACTCGAGTTCTACAACCAAGAGAGATGAAAGCCTGGTTACTGCTCCAACTGGCAGCAGACCTCAGTGTCATCCACATGGTGCCGGTTTTAGGTGCATAGAGAATACACAAGTTCTGAGGTTGAAAAGGCTTCCACCCTGATTTCAGAAGGCCAGGCAGTGTGTGAGGCTGTGAGGGTGAAGCCAAAGGTGCAGTAGCGACTCAGAAGTTTGGGAAAGCCAGGAGCATGGATCATCTAAGGAAACCTGCAAGGAGAGAGCAAGACCAGCTCAAGAGAGAAGCCATGGGAGCTAAAACCACCACAAGTGCTGCAGGGAGCTGCATTCAAGCATTTTGGAGCTCACAACCAGATTGCTTCTGATGCTGAGCATGGATCTCCTGGACTTAATGTTTGCCCTGCTGGACTTTTTGAGTTCCAATCCTTTATATCTCCCTGTTTGTACCCTTTGGAATGGTAATATTTTTCTTGTGCCATTGAATGTTAAAAGTGTTTAACTTTGTTTTCGTTTGTACAGGGGGTTACAGTTGTGAGTTTGCCTTAGATCTTGGAGGAGACTTGGGACTTCAACTTTTCAGCAATGCTGAAACTGTTAGGACTTTGGCAACTCTTAGAGAGGGACTAAATGTCTTTTACATAAAGCATGTACTTGAGTCTTTGGGGGACCAGGGGTGGAATGTTATGGTTTGTGTTCAGGTCCCCCCCAAGCCTAATGCAATCATGGAAGCAGATGAATCTAGCATTTGTGATTGTTTGTTGTCTCGAGCTGGGGTTGGCAGTGTGAGTGCTACACCCACCCAGGGGCAGGCAATGGGCCTACAGTGTAAGGGAGACAGGGAGGTGTGTTTTCCCCCTTTTTGCCCTCTTTTGCTCTTGCCGTTTGTGGCTGCCTTGAACGATTGCCCTTCAGCCATACCACCCTGCCTTGGAGCCAACTGAGTATGGACTGAAACTTTCAAAAAACTATATAAATCTTTCCTTGCTTCACTTTGGGCATCAGGTATTTTGTCTCAACAGTTCTTGTCTGGTTCAGTTTACAACCAGAATCATGAAAAGAATAGAGTTTGTGAAACTATGTACCACACTGTACCTTCCCAAAACAGCTGAAACATCACACTACAGTGATACATGCTTGCTCATGTTTACACATAACTCATAATAGACAAATCTTGGAGAGAAAAGGAAGACTATTAACTGTACATTGGAGAAAGCTCAAAGTTGCTTCTTTGGGCAGATGATTAGTGTTAACAATTGTTATGGATTAAAAACTGGTGGTCAACTTGACACCAGCTGAATTAAATCAGCATGGTGCTGCATTTAGACAACCCACCTGAAGAAGGTTGCCAGCATAAAGAGAGACGTGGAGAGGGAAGTGAGGTGGCATTGTGGGTTCTCCTAAGTCCTGCTGTTTGGAGCCATTGGTTCTCCTGGAGGAGCTTGTCAGACTGGCTCCCCAGTGTGACTTTGGCCATTATCATAGGAGGAGCTCAGGACTTTGTCACTGAGAGTGGCTGCGACTTACTTTGGGGAGCTCTGGTCCTCAAGTTGAGCATCGCTTCCTGGCTCCAGAGGGGAAGATGGTTGCTGTTTAATCTCCAGGAGAAGTTGTCACGCTGGCTTCCTGGCATGCACTTGACTGTTATCATTGTCGGAGGAGCATGGTACCTCGTCACTGAGGGTGGCTGTGGTACTTTTCGGGGAGCCCTGGTTCTTATTTGAGCGTTGCTTCTTGGCTCCACTGTAGAACCCTCAACCTACTAGTACAGATCCTTCATCCTGCTGGCATAGACTTTCTAGCTTCCACTGCTGGCCTATGGGCCTTTCCAGTATAGACTTTGGTGTTGTGGACAGATTTCCTGCACTTTCTTGTGTTTATCACTAGGTAACCATCATAAATAATATTATAAATTCTGTGTCCTGATTGTAATCTTTCTCCCTGCGACCCCTGACTATAACAACAATGCTGGTGATGTCATGCAGATACTATGCAGGACTTTTTTTTTTAATCTCTGTGACATTCTTTCTACAACCTGTATAGTTCCTGTCTGTCTAATCATAAGACAAATAACATAAGACAAATCAAAATTCTTTTTGGTGACTTGTTCTTAAAACTATCAAGGTATTAAAAACTAGAAAAAGCTAAGATGCTTTTGTAGGTCAGAGAAGACTATAGAGACATGACAATCAAACATAATGTGGTATCTCAAATGAGATCATGGAACAGAATTAGGTCACTAACAGAAAACAAAACAAAACCTGATGAACTATGAATATGGTTTGCTGTTTGCTTGATGGTAATCCTCAAAAGTCCGTTGTTTAGGTTTCCACACATGCACTAATGTATAGGAACTCCCCATATTACCTCTGCAACTTTTCTGTTAATCTAAAATTATTCCAGGGCTGGGGATATAGCTCAGCGATTCAGTGCCTGCTTGGCAAGTGCAAGGTCATGAGTTTGATCCCTGGTACAAAAAAAAGATTAATAAATAAACAAATAAAATTGTTCCAAAATAAAATATTTTTTAAAACATTATTTTACAACATAAGCAAAAATATACAATTTACTCCCAAGAGAAAATAAAATATGCAAGAGAAAATTTTTCAGCTGTATTGTAAGACCTTTATCTTTTCAGAGGAATCAAATGAATGAAATAATATAAGTTCATCCATGAAAAGAAACAATATTATAAAGATGTTGATTCTTCCTAAATGCTATCAATAACAGCAAGAAATATCCTTGTCTTGTCAAATTACCAACTTTCAAGTAATATTTTAAAAAATATGGCTAGGGAATTTAAATGAAACTGATTAATTGTAAAAGACTTAATAAAAGGTCTAATATGCTGGTCACTATATCTAAATATCACCATTTATGTATTCATTTTCTGCACTAAATGCTTTATGTTCTGGGTGCTATGCTGAAACCCTGTTCAGGCAGGAATAAAATTGTTTGCAATGTCATTTCTTCATCCTAATAGCTAACCTCAATATTATTTTAAAGGTAAATATAATGAGGAGTAGGGGAAAATAATTTTTTTCCTTTCACCTTAGAGACACAGCTAAGGCATTATGTTAGCTTTTCATCATTATACCAAGATACCTGAAATGATAGCCGATAAATACCAAATGGTTTTTTTGGTCCATAGTTTTGGATATCCCAGTCCAGATAAATTGCTTCCATTGCTGGACCTGTGGTAAGACTGCACATCATGGCAAGAGCATGTGGTGGAATTGAACCACTCATCTCATTGCCAGGGAGAAACGGTGGACAAAAAGGAGGCTGATATCCTCACCATTGCCCCAGGCCTTATGACCTCCTCCAAGGAAGACAGATGAAGAGATCAGAGAGATCTTGCTTCTGCAGTTTTCTCCAGTGGCAGAATAGCATATTTTGAACTCACATGTCCTGAATCCTACTATTGATTGACAGACAAACTGAATTTCCAAAGTAAATTTTTTACTATAATAAACTGTTACTTTTCTAATTCTTTATCTCTCTTTTGATACAATATGGATGTAGCTCCTGCATGTCCAGGCAGAGGCTATGCAAAGCACAATGTGAGAAAATCAAAAGCAATGAAGAATTTCGTGAATTATGTCTCCACAAAGTTGTTTTTAGAAGGAAGTTAGGGGGAAATACTCTGGATTCTGTCCCAAAATAACAGGAAAAAGTTAAGGTCTTGTGTGCTACTCATTCAACACTTATAACAGCCTCAAGAAGTCATGATTATTATTACTATTTTATGGATTAGAAAATAGACTTTAAAAGGTTATACAATGTGTGAAAATGTATAGAACTGTTTAATGGTGAAATGAGGATTAGAATTCATGTTCTTGTGAAAACGTCTGCTTCATTCTCAGAATTCACAGTGTGATAAGAAACTTCCCTTGGTAGGGATAAGAAACAAGCACTAAGCATTTCAAAGGTTTTGGCATGCAGCAAGCTTATTTGTTTAGGTAAGGATGAAAAAAAGTCATTCCCATTTTCTTTGGATAATAAATCCTTAAAGCATGCAAGCTTTAAATATAAATACTTTGGGATTCAGTGGAACTGTGTCTTCTTATTTTAAAAACCAGGTTTAATTGCTAAGCCAAGTAATTTCTGGAAAGGAGAGGACCTGCCATATTGGGATAGGTCCTAATTAGCACAAAGAAAGGGAAAAGTTCAGAGAGATATAATAACAGGGAGAGGTAGAATAAAGTGCTCCATTCTCTTCTCTTTCTAATCAAGAGCTCTGATAAAAGATACACAGACCCAGAGCAAGAGCATTCCAAGGTTGAATCATAGGTTCAAATTTTATTTTCAAATCTGCTGTCATTTAAAATGCAGGCTCAGAAAAACAAGTAACCAACAATCAAACACATTCTCTTATCTTGGGCCAAATTTTGAGCTGAACTCTATTTTCTAGAAGCTTATCAAATATTTGGCAAAGTTACGTTGCTTTATTGATTATAAAATTATCTTTAAGTTCTTGCATCTTCAATTATAACTAATAGGTTTAAATAAAGAGACAAATGGAAGCGTTAATAAAATTATTCAAAGATACTAATGTGAAACAGAGTTGGACCATCCAAAGTACTTTTTTTTGTATTATTACAGGTGCTTACTCTGACTTGTGCTAACTGCTTTGATCTCCATTGTTGAAAACAGCTTCTGTGTGCACTATTCACTATCACTGCCCTTTGAATAAAACCAGCAACAGACCTCACAGATAGAATTCCACTATGGGTCATCCACTAAAAGGTAAATTGCTAAGTCTTTTACCTTGATTCCAAATATTTCTTTCAACAGAAAAGAGTTAAAAAAAATGTTAGTTAATACTGCCATCTGTTCTTGTTACTAATAAAGTTTAGAGTCTGGGCTGCAGTCGTAAAGTATTTTGCCAATACCTTTTATTTTTCAGTTATTTTAAGGAATAAAAAAATTAACCTTACGTAGGCATTCAAAAAGAAATCTTTCTTAATGTTGGCCTTATGGCTTTGCCACTGATGATAATAACACTGCTCTCTGCAATTCAAAACCTTGTTTCAGATAGGGATACTGCTGGGGATTCATGATCAGTGGGAGGAAGATTTTGAATTTTCAAAAGAATTTTTTTCTCTACAGGCACAGGTTTTGAAACCAGGGGCCAATACAACATCTAATTTTAAGGTAAAGAGAAGGGACTTTGCCATCCCCAGTGACAGAATGATTGTAACTGGTTGTAGTGAGGGCAGCAAGGGGCTCAGTGGTGCTATATGCAATTCTTAAATTAAGGAAGGTAGTGTTGTAGACTGGAATTATCTTAGGGTTTGTAGTCAGAAGTCAAAGGATAGAAGCCAAAATTTGCCATTTAGAAGTTGGCCAGCCCTGAGTCAACCAATCCATACTTCACAGCTTGTTTCCTCATCTCTTGTCTGAGACTCACTGGTACATCTCAATACATGCTGATTTAGCGCTTAGAAGAGTTTTTGAGTTCTACAAAGATACTGCATAGAATAATGACTGAGCCACAAGAGCCGATAGTAGGGAATATGAGAGAATATTACAGGGAGGTGATAAATAACACAATATGGAAAAGTGAAATACCTGTTTGTATTAGTTTTCCACTGATGTAAAACAAATTTTGCAAAGCCTAATGGCTCAAAACAACACAGTTACTATCTTGTGTGGCCTAGCTGGAAAGGATATGTCTATAAACAAAATCCCAGCCCGATAAATAAGAAAAGTAAATTCTACATTTGTAACAACATGGGTGGACCTTCAGGGTGAATATTGTATGATATCACTTAGGTATGAATTCTAAAATGTCAAACTCATAGAAACAGAGGGTGGAATGGTAGTTTTCTGGGGTTGAGGGGTTGTAGGAGAGGTATGTCAAAGGTTACAAACGTTCAGATATAAAACCAATTGTGCAGATCTAATGTAGAAGTTAGTGACCATAGATAATAATATTGCATTGTATACTTGAAATTTGCTAAGAGAGTAGAACTTATCCCACATACAGTTGTGATTATGGGAGGTGATAAATGTGTAACTAACTTGATTATGGCAATCATTTTATAGTATATATCTGTACCTTAAATTTATATGATCATTATATAGATTTGTCAATTATATCTCAACAAAAGTAGAAAAAGTGATGATAAATTACAATAAAAATAAAAAGTTTGGCCTTGACAGGGTTCTTATTTGGAGACTTGACAAATGTTTGCACTACCAAACCCAATCAGGTTGTTGCAAGAATGTATCATTTCCTAGTTGTAAGACTACCCTCAACAATTTGCTGGCTATTGATCCCAGCCACTCTGCTCCAAGAGGCTCCTCACAGCTCCACCCATGAGCCCCTCACCCAGGGCAGTTCACCCCTTCAAAGCTGTCAAGGAAAAAAATCTCTGCCATGACCCACCCAGCAGAGCAGTTTTATCTCACCCAGTGTAATCCTGGAAATGATGTAATCATGACACTGTTACCTTTACCTTATAAACTGATATCACAACAGAAGTGACATCTTGCATTTTCTATTGCTTAGAAGTAAAGTTACAGGTTGGGCACACATAGGAAGACATCAGATTTCACAAAAGTATGGACAACTAGAGTCATGGGTCATGAAGGCTTCCTTCAATTCTGTCCATTATACTATATACTTTTAGATGTCTGGAAGTTCAATATACACGTTGGAATTTTTTTTTTAATTCATAGAGTACAGACTTCAAGCATACTTCCTTTTTTCTTTTTAAAAGGAGATCTCATTGACTCTAGCATGTAATATGAAAGTAGAATATGTCACATCCATGCAAAGTGCAAAATACATCATGTTCTATGAATCCAAACTGTATCTGACCTTACTGTTCTTTTCTAACACTAAGTGCTGTTCCTTTTAATTTCAGTGAGGCTTGGTAGCCACACTGAATGTTGCCACAAGACCTGAATATCTTGTGCTGGCCTTTCTGCATCTACTTTTTTACTGTTTTCCACCTTCCGCTGTGTCCTGGAAGGTGGACCTCTTTAGACTGTCATGTCTTTTGTGTTCCAGTTATGGCCAGCTGACAGAAGTCCATAACTGATAGAGGAGAGAAGAGTGAGGTCTCTATCCAATCTCTTGTTCCCTCTCTGTGGAGTCAACTTGGGCTGGCTATATCTCTCTCCTGAACACTGTCTTGTTAACCTGGCCATCTCTCTGCACAACTCCCTCCTATTGTGATTCCATAACTGCTTTTCTGCCTTGTCTGCTTTGGCTTAGATTTTTGTCCATTATTTTCTCATGTTGTTTTTGTGAATCCATCTTATAACTTTACTAGTAAATCTCTTATCAAATCTTCCTCAAATACATTGGGTGTGGCTTTTTTTCTTGCTAATAGATTTGTCATTTTGATAGACCTGTCACCTGAAGACTTAAATGTCTGTAGGTACAAGACTTTATAAATAAGGGATAATAAAAAAATTGTTGTTGAAAGAACAAAGGCAAGAATGATCCCCACGAATGTGACTTTTTCCCCATGTAATATTTCCAAGTGTCTTGAGGTACCTTTCTTCAGCTTTCTCAGTTCTGCTAAACAATGTTTTCTAGAAAGTCCTCTGGAAGTCTGAAGCTATGAATCCAACTTAATGCAAAATAGATGACAGCATTAGTTTTCTACTTTATCTCTGACTCTTAGCCAGAGTACAGGAAGAGTGAAAAATTAAACAAGATATGTGAGTCTTCAGTGGGATCTCACTGTTTATTTCTGCATTTAACACATCGCAGTAGACATTCCATAATAGAAAAAAAAAAGCTGTAGTTATAATATTAAAAAAGAAAAAATATGTTAGGATATCATTTAAAAATAGGCATTCTATCAAGAAAATCTAAGAAAAATGTGAGACATTATGTAATGAACATTCATGAAGGGTTGACTTTTTAAGAATAAGGAAAAGGACATATGGCTGAATATCCAATATTGCATGTGAGTGAAAATCAAGACATTATATATGATTAAATGAATGATTTTTAAGTTCAGCATATCTGGTTTATAAGACTATTTCATTCTGTTCTGGTGTCAATATTTGTTCATTGGTGACTGGTCAGTGAGATACTACTGTTATCTCTCAAACATTTGCTTTAATCAAACAGATATGAGTTATTATAGCTTTAAATAGGAAATAAGGAGCTGCCAGACTTCTGGACTTTGTCTACATCCTTTCTCTTATTAGTTTTGACATTACAGACACAAGATATCCTGGATGGACTGAGACATTTGGAGTCTGAAACCCATTTCTAGACACAGAGTCATTTTGTTTGTTTGCCAGATCAAGGGCCACAAAGATTTTCTTTCCTTTAGTGTTCTTCCTGTACTATTGCAAATATGGGACAACATATCAGCCTTACAAATCTACTCCTCTGTAGGAAAGATAGTCAGAATTTTAAAAGAGTAAGGTCCTGGCTCAGGTACTAATCATAGGCATTCTTAACTTTCAGCTGTATTTTGTACCCTTGACTTTATGGATTTTTCCATGAAGGATTTAAAAGTTCAGATAAGTATTCCTGCTTGTGTATAAAAGGCCTATTGGTATGGTTTCTGTCTAGATGTCCTCCCAAAGCCTCATAAAGTCATGCATGAGGAGTGCTTTTCAGAGGTGACTGAATCTAAAGTGTGTGATACTGAGATTAACAATGTATGATGAGTGAATCACTCCACTGATTGGCTCGGCATACTTCTAGCTAGGATTAAGGGTGTGAGTGCTACATCTGCCCTAGGGTAGGTAGCCTACCTACATTTTAAGGGACAGAAAGAGTCTTATCTTCTCTCCCTTGTTGTTTTTGGTGTCTTCTGGTGCCATGAACACCATGAATGGTGGTCCCTCTTCCATGTGCCACCCTGTCTTGGAGCCAACCAATTATGGACTGAGACCTCCACAAACTGTGAGGTGAATAAATCTTCTTCCTTGAACTTTGAGTGTTGAGTATTTGGTTTCAGCACTGAGAAAAATAACTAAGGCACCTATGTATTAGGTCTTTAAGAGATGAAACCTAGTTGAAGCAAGCTACGTAACTGGGCTGGCACATGGAGGGGATACTGGGACTTGTGCCTCTTCTTTTTTCCTCCTCCAAGTTTCCATGAGATGTATAGCTTCTTATACCACACAGCACACTTCCACCTCGATGTACTGTGTAGCTATAGGCCTATTGCAACAGGGCCATGCAACCATGAACTAAAAAAATATATATATATAAGATAAACCTTTTTCCCTAACCAAGTTGATTTCTTCAAGTACTTTATTAGAGTAATGCAAAACTAACATGAATGTATTTTATAGGGAAATCATTTGTCTGCTAACTTACACCAAATCTCACTTGGTTACTCAGAGCAGTGTATGCACACAGCTTTCTGTTTTTATAAACATCTTTATAGGATATGTACTTTTGAGTCCTGGTTAGAAATCACAGGTTCTGGTGGCAGCCCTGGCAAAAGTACAGTAGAAGTAAGAATGGATCCACAGGTCCAACTCTACTACCAATTGACTGAGAGTGATGTAGGAATTAAATAATTTTCTTAAGGCCACAGAGCTAGACAGTGATGGAATCAGGATGCTAATTTTTGTTGCTATTTGAGAGTAAACCCACTCTTTTCCAAGTGCTATCAAAATGCTTGATGTATTTCCCAAAATGAGGTAACTTTCAGCAAACGACATTTACAAAAATGTTATGTACTCTCTATTTGGGTTTTTATAATTTTTGTTCAAATGTTATTGCCCCCAAAATTATCTACAATAATCCTATGGACAAATTTGTTAATCTTTCAATAAAATTCTTAGGACTTCGGACTTTATTTGACTTAACTTTCAATGGAACCATTGGTTTCTCTGGAGAGACAAATAGCCTGTTAAAGTAGAATTTTAAGGAAGCTATTAATTTATGGCTGGAGTGTGAATGGACTGGCAATAGCTTACTTAGTTGGCTTTTCATAAGCCCGAATTAATTAATATATTAAACACCACTGATGATATTAAATACACAAAAAGGAAAAGTATTAAAATAAGCTACTTCATGAAAAAATAAGACAAAACAGGATAAAGACATTTCTTGAGTGTAAACTTAAAGAGAGTAGCCTAAGTAGCTCCCTTGTCCATGGGAGCTATGTTCCAAGACCTCCAATGAATGCCTGAATCTGCAGAAACTTTTCTCATTGCTGGGGCAAAATACCCAACACCCAAAGTTAAAGGGGAAAAGGTTTATTTGCTCACAGTTTGTAGAGGTTTCAGTCCATAATCGGTAGCCTCCAAGGTAGGGTTGCTTGTCAGAAGGGCAATGCAGAAAACAGTTCACAGCGATCACAAGGTAGCAAAAACAACTGTGGGGAGAGGCTCTTTCTGTCCCTTATATTTTATGCAGGCTACTGACCCTTGGGCATGTGTAACACTCACATCCTTAATCCTAGCAAGAACTGTGCCAAACCAAACAATGGAGTTATTCAGTAATCACACACCCTTATTCCCATCATCTCACAATCTAGATTCCCCTCCTCTGAGAAGCCCAACCCCCATAACTGTGTGAGTCTTTGGGGGGACATCTAGACACAAAGTATAACTTTTTTTTTCTATGATACAAAAACTTAATGTCTTTTCTATCTGAAGTAAATACTTATCACACACTTTGACCTTAATTTATGTAGTTTAAAGTGACACTAAAACTACCACACATTTATTTATTTTCATCACAATTTCACAGATTTGATTTTACTATGGATTTTGCAACCTTGACATATTATTTTTTCCTTTCTTTATTAAATCAAGAATTTTCACTTTTTTACTTAAAGGAAATATGATATGGCTTCTCTTTGAAAATACTTGAATTGTCAGTATTACTACTTTTCTGCTGTGGGACCATCATTAAGTACAATACTTAAAGATAAGCACTGTGATAGCATGACAGTCAATCTGATAACCAAAACAACCACTAAGTAACTCATAGGCTGGTAGTACACACTGTGTGGATACACTGGACAAACAGCAAGTCAATACAAGACTTTATCACAGCACTCAGAATCACCTGTAATATAAAACTTATGAATTATGTATTTCTAGTATATTTCATTTATAGATTTGAACTATG
>RJWT010027056.1:0-15616 GCA_004365215.1 Cuniculus paca | reverse complement strand
GATTCACCCTGTTAAGGTAAACAGGACACTTACTCATCACACTTAATGCTAAGTAACAGTGACTAGAGTTGTCATGTGGCAGGCACAGTAGTTGAAGCCAGGACCTCAAAAGCCAAGATGACTTGCACAGTGAAGCCTCTCAGAGATTCCAGGCTAATACGAACTTACTATAAAATCAGTTAAATACAAATGCATGCTATCAACATTATGAATGAAAATCACAAGTTATATGTATGTATTGGTCAGTTTTGCTGTCACTGAGACAAACTACCCGGTGTCCAAAGTTCTAAGGAGGCATGTTTTGATTTGGCTCAGGATTTCAGGATTTTGATGAAGGATCGTCTGGCTCTAAGGAAGCAACATCATGGTGGAAGGGCATGGTACAGTAAAGCTTCTCAGTCCATGATGGCTGGGAAGTAGAGCAGGGGAACAATAGCAGAGAGAAAGGGACCAGGGATCAGATATAGCACCCAAGGCCACACCTCCATTAGCCACACAGATACACTCAGAGTGTGATTTACTGATACCATAGGTGGTGCCCAAGTCGATCAAGTTGCCAAACTTAACTGTAACAGTATATTATCTCATTTAATCTTTACAAAAATTCCATGAGAGGAACATTACTATCCCTAGTTCACAAAGGAAAGGTTGAATAAAGAGACAAGGAGGAATTTGCCTGAGTGTCACATTGTTAGAAACAGGAAGAGCAGAGGTAGAAATACTTAAAACTAATCATAAAATAATTGATTTATACTATAATTATATTTACCTTAGGGAAAGAAGAGACTACTCAGCAGTGAAAAACTTGTCCCCTATATTTGACAGGTAAAGCTTAATGAATGAATGAATCTTTGGGGGAAAAAAGCAGGGCTATTGCAAAAGGATTATACAAAATTTAAGTGACAACTGAAGGGCTCCTACATTATTCCAGAAAGCCACAAACAAATTCTGCAGACCATACACTTGTATTATAAAGATATTGTAGTACTCAAAATTTAGTGAGCATCTACTAATAAGTAGCAAATGCATTTCTTCCCAAATTTTTCCTAATTTGTTGTCAGTAACTCTCAGAAGCTCTATGTTGAAGGGGATTCAGAGAAGGATGAAGGCAGCAAGTCTGTCCCAAGTACCAGAGGAAAACATCACAGCACATTTGCAAAGAATTTGTTATTCCTAACCACTGATGTTCATAGCACTGTGAGAAGAAGAATAACCCTCAGGAGAAGAGTATCTCAGGAGAAACTCGGGGAGTAGCTGGAGTTAACATGTCAAAGACACAGAAAAAGTATAATACATTGTAAAAGGTACAAGAACAAAGCTATGTGCAAGATATTGGGTTGGTCCAGAGAAAGGAGTCAGGAATTCTGCTAAGAGAAATTAGTAACTCCATTTATTAGTTATGATAACAGTATCAGTGTACATATTTTGAGAATTTGCCCATTATTGTCTTAAGCATTTATGAGTATTTATACACTGCATTGTCTCAAAAATTATATGAAATGGCTGCCATTATCCCCATTTTACAGATCAGAAAACTGAGCTCAGGATAATGTAACTTGCCCAAGGTCAATACCTGGTAGATGGAGGAACTGGTTTTAAACCTCAAATGCTTTGGTTTCAGATCCTTTGATGTTAACCATTAAAATATATGATAAAGATTTTTAGTGATAAAATTGCTTCAAGAATATTCTTTTCTTTAGTAAGAAGCAAGTAATTTGGAGCTATATTGATTTCAGTTTAACCCACGTAACATTAGCAATGAAACTTCAAAAGGAAATGGATTAGCTATATGAATCCCATTTACTCTTGATGTTTGTCATTCTTCAAAGACAAAGGTTGTTCTATTTTTGTTTTTGCTTTTGTTTTCACATAGGTTAATAGAGTTTCACTGCAAAAATATGAAGACTCAAATGCAAACTTTCCTTGTTAAGAATTTAGAATGGAGCTAACTTTATAAAATTGCAGGGCAGAATTACAGAAATAAACCTTAGGGATTTATAGGTACAAATATCCTGGCCTTGTCAAAATTGTAATTAACACTTTTCATGTTAGTTAATGTCTATTAATTGTCTCTTGTGAGATAAAACCTATCAATGAAGTGTAACATGACTTTTGCCTTCATAAGACTTTAGAAAAAGTTAACAGTTGTTAAGAGCTGCATTTATAAAAACCCATTTAATGAGTCTTCAAAAACACGTTCATTCCAGGGTTTTAAAAAGCCAATAGCCAATATCTCTGCCACACAGTCTGGAAAACTCTTTTGTGTAATAGTGATGTGGGAGAAAATTAGACATTGAGGATCAAAAGTGGAGTTAATAATCTTGTAAAATATATATTAATTATTTTATTTTTGACATTTTACACATTTTAAAAATAAATTATGTACTCATCACCCAAATTTAACAGCTGTTAACATTTGGCCATATTTGCCTTTGCTTTTTTTCTTTTTCTTTTTTTTTTTTCAGAAATAATCATGTAATCTTTGTTTTTTCTTAGTATAAGATCAAATAAGAGTCTAACATGAAACCCCTTGAAACACAGGCATCCAAACCCAACTCTTATGGTAATAGCTACAAAGAACCTGACCCAAGTATGAACCCAAACACCAGGACACAAGGAAGCTCACTCTAGAGATGAGAAACTGAGAGATGCTGGGACAGGTGGGATCTGAACCCAAACCTGCCTGGGTCTGAGACTACTTGTCATAGCAAATGCTGCTGCACATAACATTCAAACCGTATCTTCAAGACCTTTGCTCTTTGCATCACTCTGTAATAACCAAGAATGACAATGTCCATGAATCTGAACAACAACCATTTGTTTCAGCTTCTGCCAATTCAGTCCCTATTCATTCAACCATTATTATCTTTCATCTGCCAGGCACGGTGCACTCAAAACACAGAACAACCAGAAGCAATCAATCAGAAGACTAGATGATTTTACAAGGCTCTTGCAAATCAATTCTATGTCTTCCTATCTAATAAAGAAGGGATTCACAGGCATCTCCTGCCTTGGGACTCTTTATGTACCAAACCACCTAGTGCTACTGATGGTTCCAAGATAAATGCATTCTATTGTTTGATCATTTATCACCTCTAAGACCAACAGAAACAGAGACAGACAGAGACAGAGAGAGAGAGAGAGAAAACCAGATCCCCAAGCTACCAGCCTCAAACCTTGATGGTACACGCACATTCAAATATGTCTTCGATTGTCTGCTCCATTCTGTTTGTTTTGTTTTGTTTAAGACAGGATCTCACCATGTACTGCAGCCTGACCTTAACTTGCTTATGTAGCCCAGGCTGGTCTTGAACTTGCAGCAGTCCTCCTGTCTCAGTCTCCTAAGTGCTGGGATTATAGGCATGTGGCTGGCTCCATTCTGTTTTGTTACCAGAATTAAACTAGATGACAGGTCCAGGTGAACACCCAATGGTTATAAGACTCATCTTTTACTCTTCTTTTTCTGTTTCATATTGGTGAAAGAATGTTGGCCAATCCATTCAATTTATGGCTGCTTACTTAGTACTTCCCTTTACCAGGCACTGGTCTAGGTGCACTCTCGAAAGAATAAACAAAATAGTCACAATATTTGTTTTTAGTGGAGAACATTAGGCATTAAGTTAACAGATATGTATTTAGTAAGTCCCATGTCAATAACAACTAAGGAGTAGGAATAGAAAGGCTGTAAATAGGGGAGTCAGAAAATTTCTGGGTAACATCTGGAGAAGGACCATGTAGTCAGTTTTCCCCTTGCTGGATACACGATCTGACACCCACGATTTAAAGAAGAGGTTTAACTTGGCTCATGTTCTATAGGGATTCACTCCATGGTTAATGAACTCCAATGCAGAAACACCATGGTAGAAGAGCCCGGCAGAGGAAAGCTGCTCACCTTATGGCCACCAGGAAGTAGAGAGAGAAAGGAGGGGCTGGAAAGAAAAATACACCTCTCCAGGTCACAGCCCCAGTGACCTGCTTCCTTCCACCAAGCTCCATCTCCTACCAGCACACTGAACTATGAACTCATCAATGCACTAATCTACTAACAAGTATAGCACATGATCTAATCTAATCACCTTCCAAAAGTCACACCTCTGAGCACATGAGACATTTGGGGAACATTTTAGATCTAATCCATAACAGGTCAGAATGAGATAAGGGGAAAAGTCATGTAACTATCTCTCAGGAAAGCATTTCTAGCATGCAAAATGCAAAGTTCTTGCGTCAGGAGAATGCTTGGTGTGTTCAAGGCCAATGAAATAGCATGATCCAGGCTGAGTACTAAGGTCAGAGAAACCCAAGACCTGATCACAGAAAGCTTTGCAGGCCATGTTATAATTTTAATTTTAATTCAAGAGGAATAGAAAGTCATTAATATGTGTAAATAATGTCTGATTTACACAATTTGAGTTGTGTGGATAAGACCTATGAGCAGGGATTATATGAGGGGAATATATCAGACTCCATGTGGCTGAGCACATTGTAAGTGGTATGTCTATACAGGAGAGCTTCATTCCCAGGACTGTCCATGTCCAGTGACAAAGGGCATTAAATTATATTTAGAAGGCCATCACATTAGACTCACCCAAGATATGATGAATTAGAATTTTTGTGGTTAAGGTTTAAAGGAAATCTGTATTATAAACAAGTTGGTCTTGTGACTTATATGTGCAAAATTTTTGGAGAAAAATTGGACTAAGAGGAAGCATTCAGAAAAGGATTCTGAACTGAGTTCCAAAAATGAGAAAGAGTAACTTTGTAGGATAGAAGCAGAGAGCAACAATGGCAGAGATCTTTCCAGAAAGAAACCCCTCATGAATAAATACCAGAAATATAAAATATCAGACATTTAGATCCTTGAGTTTGATTTGGAGCAAAGTTATTTTGTTTGTTTTGAGCTCTGATCTTGAGGCAGGTATGTATATGTGATCTGATTCTATCATCTCAATAACCATGAAAGAGACTTTAAAGGAAGTGTGGGTCAGTGAATCAAAAACCTAAGTGATCTGTTCAAGAGTTCTAGGCTAGTAAATGGCAAAGGCAGAATTTCAGTCAGTGCCAATCTAAAGCTTATGGTTATAACCATTAAGATGAGAAGATTTAACTAATGAACTATGAAAGAACAGCTCAATTAGACCAGAAGTTTTTTAATGCTTTCCTCTAAGTGAAGGAGTTAAAATGTTAACACAAACTCATGAGGGGCTGCTCTGAAGAAATTTATGTAAGTATGACATGATCAGATGTTGGTTTTAGTGTAAACTTTCTTGTATCTGGAACATAAGCAAAAAAAAAAAACCCACAAAAATAGTGATGGTCGAAGCTAAGTTAAATGACCAAAATTTTATTTTAACTACAGCAAGCTTAAGAAACAAGTATGGTAAGAGAGGAAAAGGAAGGTTGTCTTACCATACTAACCACTTTATAATGAAACAGGGCATGACACTCTAGGCAGACATGCAGGTGTCACTGTACGGCCCAAAGGAGAAGATATGCAAGGAGAAATAATACCCCAGAGCAGTTCTGGCAAGGAACAGGGTGGAGTTTCTCTGAATGATTACCTCATCCAGCCCTTGGCAAGGACTCAGGAAACCAGGTTCTATATCACATGGTATTCATTTCACATAAATCTATAAATGGAGGAGCTAGTTATGTAAATAGGACTGAGCAAGAGGTCCATACTTACCTGAAACTTCAATTCAGATTCCTTCTGTTTTGGGAGATTGCCAAAGGTACTAGCAAATGTGATGGTAGGAGGACACATTTGTCAAGAAAAACACAGAAATTGAAAAAGTGAAGAAGGTTGGTATGTGATATAGGAGATGAACATGAAATGATTTAGGGATGTGTAGGAGATAATATTCAGAAGGCTTACTGACTAGTTTGATATACAAAATAAAGTTAATCAAATAAGTGTTGGAGTCAAACAGATTTTATTTTAAATCTTAGTTATACTGCCCACTCTATATTTGATCAAAAATAATTTATTTGATTTATCAGAGCCTTGGTTTCTTTCCATCTGTAAAATAGAAATATGTACCTTACAGAGTTCATATAAAAATATACATAAAGTATGTATCACTGTGTTTGACACATAGCACTTACCAAATTAAAAAAATGCAATGGTAAGTGGCATTGTTCCACATAATGAATGAAGCTGAGGAAAGAATGCAGGATGACATTTAAGGAGTCCACCATAGGCAACAACTGAGGAAATTAGAGAAAAGAGAAAGTTTCATGATGGTGAAAACTACATCCTGATAGAGATGGTCTCAGAGCAGGCGCCATTGTTCTTGTTTGACCACTCAGGATATTATGAACAGGAGAAAGGATTTTTTGAGCCCTGGCCCTGTATTAAACACTAGCTCTTTATTTTATGGTTTTTAATTTCTCTTTGCAAAAATCCTTTGACTTAAGGTTTTATGCTGTGCTTTACAGAAAAAAGAATTACAGGTGTGGAGAAACACAGTGATTTCCCTATAGCTACCCAATTATTAGTTAGTAGAGTTGAAAACATCAATGTAGATCTCTCTGATTTTAAAAAGAGAGTTCCTGCCACTTCCCAATGGCCCAAAAAATTCATCATAGGGGTTTTTTTATACATAGAATATATATTCTAAGGTCAAGTAAATTTTCTAGAGTTTTCTATGCATACAGTGTATAAAGGCATTCAAGTCTCACAATAATACAGCAATTGATGATACCAAGTACTAACAACAAAGTGTAGTCAGAATTCTTAGACACTGGGAGTGGGTATATAAATTAGTACTATTTTGAAAAACTCCTAGGAATGATCTACCTAAAGCTAAAATCTACCCATTTATAGCATATCAATTCTCTTGGGTTTGCACCCAACAGAAATGGGTGTTTATATTCATCAAAACACATATAGGTTTGTTCAAATCAACTTTGTTTATAATAGCCAATTGCTGAGGACTGTCTACATGTCCCCCAACAAAGGAATGGGTAATAAATGATGGTGTGGTCCTACAATGGAAGATCACAAAGCAGTACAAAGAATGAAATACTAGCACGTGCACAAATATGTTAATCTTGCGGATATGATGTTGAGCAAATACAATTGACATAAAAAGCAAAGTGCAGTGGCACACACATATAATCCTAGCACTCTGGAAGGCTGATGCAGGAGGACCACAAGTTTATGCCTAGCTTGTACAATTTAGCAACTCAAAGAACTTTAGGCCAAAATTAAAAAAAAAAAAAAAAACATAAAAAGTGCTGGGAGTGTGAAGCTCATTGAAAATGCCCTGGGTTCAGTCTTTAGTATCACATTCACACACTAAAAAATTTAGTATAAAAGAATATACACAGTATGATTATATTTACAGGAAAAATAATTCACAGTGACAGAAGTTATAAGTTATTTCTTGGGGCAAAAGTGCTGACTGGGAAAGGTATAAAAGAACTGTGCAAAAATGCTGGAAAGGTTTGGTATCTTACGGGTGACAATTACATATAGTGATATTATATATATATATGGTGAATATATATATACATATGCCTCAGTTGCCAGGTATAGTGGCTCCAGCATGTAATCCAGCTACACAGGAGGCTTAGGCAAGGAGGATCAAGGATCAAGCACTCAAGGATGGCCTGGGAAACAGAGAGACACTGTCATAAAACAAAATAAAATAAAATAAAAATAAGATAAAATAAAATGGCTGGGGATACAGTTTAGCACTTTTTGTGTTCAATCTCCAGTATGGGGGGAAGATGGGGAGAAGGAATTAATCAAGCTGGTTATATCTCAATAAATAAAAATTTAATTTAAAACACTGAGGGAGCTACTGAAATCTTTTTAGTAGGGTCTCTATCATAAACATCTGATTAAGACTGCATTTCAGCTTAATCAGATTTGTCTTGCCCTTTCATCCCCTGCATTTGGCACACAGTAGGACTCCACAAGCATTCATGTAACAAATGAAAGCACACCTTGCCTGTGACATGAAACAAATTCTTTTTCACCTTCAAGCACATCCCTCCCTACCCCTTAGGTGAACCTCAGTCCATGAAGGCTTCACGCCCCGCAGCTTAAGAGGTGCTGGGACCCTCCCCACACCTGGTCATACTTTCATTAGAAGAAATAAACCATAAAAAAAAGCAGCAGATTTGCAGTATGACACAGCAGTATTGCTTGCATTAGGCCAATTTTCCACTTATGACAGCAGTAATAGCACTAAAAGCCAATAAAAGCGGTCTGTTCGTTCAGAGATCAGCTTTTATGGCTTATTCTAAATATTATCAAGTGAATCAAGAGCCGTCATTACAGTGTCTAAAAAGCCTTCATACCTTGTAAGCAAACAGTGTGACTTTGACAAATAATCATTAGCACGCCTGTGTGAGGCCAGTGGTGGGGGAAAAAAGTCAAACAACAGATATGTCCATTTACATAAGTCATTAAGGTAATGCTGGATACTTTCAGAACAAACAAAATGTATTTTATAGGCAAAATAATATATTATCACTATGAATAATTCCAGCAGTTTTTTTGTGTTTTATTTTCAGACAGTGGAAGATATAGGCTACTTTAGTTGTTCCAGTTTCCTTGGTTGTTTGGAGCACATAGAAAAACTTGAAGAAATTGATGAGGGCTCAGTCAACTACACAGGCTTAGCCAATAATTTTTATGCGTCATTGGAACTCTCAGTAGTTCTGATCTCGTCACTTTTAAATTTAGTAACTCCTTGTGCATGTCATGCTACAATGACTTGTTTATAAGGAATTTCTTAAGAATAAATATATAAAATCCATTGAAAATGAAGACAAGTGCTCCATGTTAATGTAGGAATTTCTCATAGATAACAGGAAGATAAACTTTTTGGAGTAAAATTTGGAAAATCCTAAACTATCAGACCAGGAGAAAATTATATACTATCAGATCAGAAAATTTTTTTTCTTTAAATATTTTTGGCTTTGTAGGCCATACAGTCTTTGTCACAATCACTCAACTCTGCCACTATACTATGGGAACACAGACAATTCACAAAATAATGGTAATGGCTGTGCTTCAATGAAACTGAGTTTATAAAAACCAGACAGTAGGCTACACATGGCTCATGAGACAAGATTTATCAGTTTCTGTACTTAGTTATTACAAGATCCATAAGGACAGATCTGTATCTACTTTATTCACCATGTATCTTCACGCAGCTGTCTAGCAGAGAGATACAATATTTGCTTAGTTATAGGTAACTATTCACCAAATAAATACCGGAGAAATATAATCCTTAAAATTGCATATAATTCATAGGCCAGCTATTTCTAAGTATTATCTTAATAAAGTAATTCAACGGCTGGGGATCTAGCTCAGCAGTCTAAGTGCCTGCCCAGCAAGCGCAAGGTCGTGAGTTCAATCCCCGGTGCCGCAAAAATAAAATAAAATAAAATAAAGTAATCCGAAGTGTGTGCAAAGCATTTACAGTGGGTACTTGTCACAGCATTATACTTAATATGTAGTAAGACCACAGAAGTAACATAAATATCTAACAATTGGGGAGTGAATGAAGTACCATAGAATGTTATTCGATCATTTAAAGTAATGACACGCATTATTGGAAAAATAATATCTAGTCTCTTTAAAATATTTTCAAGTATATTAAGTGAAAAATTTCATTATAAGCAAATTGTTTCCATAGAACAAATGTTTACTGAACACCTGCCACATACCAAGCACTATTCTAGACACTGGAATAAAACAAGAACAAAACTTGCAAAACATCCTGTCCACATAAAGAGTATATTATTATATGATCTTAATTAAGTAGGATTGTATTTTTGTAAGAGGGTGTGTGTATGTGTATAAATATATTCATTTTTAAGTTTTAAATATTCTTCATTGAAATATTTTTTGAAGTTCATTTTAGGGGGATAAAATCATGGATAATTTTATCTTCACTTTGATTAAGAATATTAATCAAAGCTGATTAGTTATCATGATTTCATCAATAATGAACAGTCTGATTTTAAGTGATAATCACCTAATTAAATACTCACCAGGTAAGATGTAAGTTTCAGAATTTTTTAGCAAAAAAATCCTTATTTCAAATGAAATTTATTTATCATCTCCTCAAATAGCACTTATTGTATCCAAGACACTGCTCTGCATACTTTGCAAGTATCAGTTTATTAAATTCTTGCAATGATCCTATGAGGCAAGTATTATTATAATCCCCAAGTAACAGATGAGGAAGCTGAGGCACAGGCTAGATTAGAACAACAATGAGGTAATTCTGACAGCCACAGGGATTTCTGTCTGGAGGTCACAGATCACAGATGCAAGCTTCCATAACACCATATAAAGAAATTATTGTTGTTTGTTGTGAGAAGCAAAATACTGAGAATCTTAATTCTTGCAGAGAAATAGTACTAACTGAGAATAGGTTTTATTCTCCCATTCTATAGAACTCATTTGACTGACCTGATAAAAATCTTTAATTGATGTAACAGAGCTTAAGGAAGTATAGTAGGACATCTGGGTTTTAAACTTACATCCTAGCAATATCTGATAATTTTATAACATTCCTTAATGCATATTCAATTTGGAGACTCCTTACTAACTTCTTCACTCAGTATAATATTAATTATTTAGAGAAAAATACTTTTCAAATATATCTTGCAATACTGAGTTGATGAACAATGTCATTAAAAATTACCTATCAGTGCTCCTTTCTGTCAGTTACTTACTTCATAATTCAAGGGAGTTTATTTTACTGAATATGATAACTCTAAACCTTGTTTTACTCTCCTAAGTGATTGCTTATCTACCACCAAAAGCACAAAAATATTTTATTGTGGGTTTCCTAGTTGAACTCCTTGAGATTGTTAAAAATAAACTCACACTCTCTCTGTCTCTCCCCAAAACACATATTCATGTATGCACATACACATGCACACAGAGGATACAATTCTATATTTTCTCTTAGAGAGATTTCTTTATCACATATGTATGTGTGTATATACAACAAAGATACACACACTGAGAAAACTTTTCTCATTCATTCATAGTATATATAATAACACCTTGATTTTTTGAAAGACAATAAAGTTTGGTATTAAAAAGCAAGTTTATGACCTTATTGTGTGCTTAAGTACTAAACAAATCTGAAAGAACTACCATGCAAAAACTGTGATTGATTAGTGATGCCTGCCGCTGGCATAGCACCTAAGGAGTGGCAGCATCTGTGTGCCAAGCACATCTGCACCTTGCCTTTTTCTCCTCCAACACTTTCAAAATACTCTTATGAGCCAAAAACAAGTCCCACATTTCTTTTTTTCTTAAATGTGCTCATAACTCAGACTTGTCACCAGGATTGACCTTTTCCCAATTAGGTGATATTACTGCATTATCTGGAGTTTACTGTTTTAGAGAGGATTTTTCTGGACCATCTCTTGGGTGATGGCAGTGATCCCAAAATACTCCTGGAAAGAAGCAATTCTGTGATCTCATCCTGACGCTTTTAAGACTTTTCTTTGGATTAAAGGTCTTAGCATCTCATTTTTAAGAAGAAAGAGGTGGTAAGTACCATATAAACACATATTTTCTTTAGAGTAGTCTACAGAGAATTTATTGAGTCAAGCAAGTTTTAATGAACTAGCTGGGCTTAGCATACTTGTTATTCCACCTCTGGGGACAAACATTCACATCTGCCTGAAGTCTTATGCATATCTTTCAAGTTTCTCTGCTCACTGGGGTAAATCTGAGATTTTGGTAGCCCTCTTAGGATTATATTCATATTCCTGTACACTCTACCTTTCTTGGGAAAAAACTGGGGTCTCTTGTGGGTCTTTCTTTGACAACAGGTAGGCAGGGGTATGAAAAGAGTATCTCAAGATGAAGTTGAGAAGGAGAACACTATGTGATCTGATCTGATGCTGTAATGGTGCCAGTTACAAAGCACATGGCCAAGAGGACTCTGGGGAGTTTTTACAGAATGCTAAGAGGCAGTTTTCTCCTTGTTTTTTTCTTTCAATAATTTTCTCTGATCACTTTTCCATTTCCTTTCCCAAAATATTACTGGAAGAAAATTCTAACTGAGCAATATAGGAAATGTTCACATATGCTTTTCAATGGAAAGCTGGAGGAAAGCATGAGGGGATTTAAAGAAAGAATAACAGAGTCTGTCCATTCTAGCAATGTTATATATTCTAGCTACATTCAAAACTCAAAATATTCCAGGCAGTCTTTTATAAAGTCAAACATATATTTACCATTCAATCCAACAATTCCACTGTTGGGTATTTACCTAAGAGAAATGAAGACATATGTCCACATAAACAGCTGTACAGGAATGTTTATAGCAGCTTTACTCATGTTAGCTACAAATGGGAAACATCTATCTGAGGAGAATGGATAAACAATGTGTGGTTTATCATACAGTGCACTATGCCCCAGCATTATAAATGAATAGACTCGACAACAGGGATCAATCTAAGAAACACAATGAATGCTGAGCAAAAGGAGCCAGACACAAGTATACATGCTGTATGAAATCCTAAAGAATGACAGCTACTTGACAGAAACAGAAAAGGGCTGCCTGAGGCTGGCTTTTGGGGATGCAGTGATTCCAAAGGATCACAAAGGAGCTTTATGGGGCAATGAGAATGCTCTGTACCTTGACTGTGGTGTTGACACCAGTGTACACTAACAATCCATACATTTTATCTTATGTCAATTATACTTAAATGAAGTGAGACAAAATAAATGTACAGCATAGCTTCTGGCTTGAAATGAAGATTGTCATTATTCTTTTCAAAAACTTTTACAATCATAAAAATTCTGGCACTGTGAGACAGGCCACTCTTCTGTACCTTTTCAAGAGATTTTCAGTCTAGCACAGTCTAGGCAACTGTGAGTCAAAATGCTGACACATCCATCCCTAAATCTGAGACCTCCTTTGGATGGGTCAATAAACTACTTGACTCTTATTATTTTCAGCTTCAAGAAAGTGGCCATAGAGCAGGTCAGAATTTGCAAACTGGAGGCCCCTGGGTCATATTTGGTCAACATTTGCAAGCACAGTGCAATGTTTGTTAAATATTTGAACTAATTATGATTTTACAAATTAAAAATTTTTTCATAGACATTCCAGACTTCTGGCCTCCTTTGAGAAACAAATATCTGATGATATTGGATCTGCATCCCAAATGAGGCCACTGAGCTAAAAATGAGTGGCCACAGCTCAGTTTGTTCATGTATGATACTCTCCAGCTCGCCTGGTTTCGACCAGACTGTTTTCATCATTTGCCTACCTGTCTTGACCCTGAGCACACAAGCCCCAAGCTACATGAATGATGAATAAGTGGGTGCCAAAGAAGTAAACAACTTCTCAACTTTCACAAATAACATATGATGTAAGTATAGAAATAAAATTTTCATGTATTAAAAATTAGTCCCTTGAAGTCACACATTCATGCATATGCAGAGAAAGCACTTTCAAACTGTGAAATTTCAACTTACCTTCACTAAACACTGGACAACAATGAAGGAAACAGTCATGTATGTACTAGAGAAAGTTTCAGTAAATAAAGCATCCCAAGATTTACCATATGACAGTCAGTCACTGATCAGCAAGAAAATAAAAAGCAATATTAAGCCCAGAAACAAATTCTGTATTTATATGAGATTGGTCTGGTTCATTTTCTTTCTTTCCTTTCAATTTAGGAAACAAGGTTATATATTCTTTATAAAATTATTTTAGAAAATATTCTTATTTTCCATACTATGAAATATTTTCAAATGAGCTCGAATGAACTGTACTTTATAAATTTGTACAAATTCATTTGTTAAATCAATTGGTTATTGAGATGTCAGTCACTTTTTCTAAAGTTGCTAATCTATTCCACTTGTTCAATATTCTGAATTTTAAAATAATCTAAAATTTCTAATTTATTTGTCTTATTCTGTGATTTGCATTATATTTCTCAAAATTTCTCTTTATTCTTGATATCCTTCATTCCTTCCTTGTAAGAAAAATATACTCAGCATGGTGGCACATTCCTATAATCCAAGCACTGGGCGGGAGGATGGGGGATTGAGGCAGGAGGGTCACTGTGAGTTGAAGTTTGAGGCCAGCCTGGGCTACACAGTGAGTTCAAAGCACCTGAACTACACAGTGAGATTCTGTCTTAAAAAATATAAACTTAAGAATTTATTTGTCATTGTATTTTTATCCAATTTTTAAATTTGTGCTTTAGCCTATATTTTCTTCTTTCCTTTTTTCCTAGGACCACTTTGTTTTTCAATTTTCTTGTGTTAAACATTCTTTCAGTTATTGTCACTTAAGAACAGTATTTCTTTAAATTTATACTTGGCTCATGCTTTAAGCTTAGATATTTAATATTATGATTAATTTTGTTTTTCAAGTAATAATTTTGTTTTGAGTTCTTCTGTGTTATAAAGGCAATTTGGAAAATAACATTTAAACATCCAATTGACTAAGCCAATTTTTAAATTGTCATCATTTATTTTTAGTTTAAACCACTGAAGAAAGATATAACCAGTACGTCTTCAGTTTTTGAAATTTATTTTCTTTTACTTAGTATGCAACAGGTGATTGATTATTAATTTTTATGTATACTTAATGTAGATATTCCAAATATTTCACTAATTTTAAAAATAATATGTGTTTCTGAAACAATTCAATCTTTTAAATTATTGTAATCATTTTTCATATGCAATTTTTAAAACTTTTGACAGACTGATAAAAGATATTAAGATCTTCCAATATAATAACATTTTCTCAATTTGTTTATATTTAACCTTAAAGCTGAAGACTTTTCTGTGACTCAAAGGAAAGCACTATGTTTTCATTGATTTCATTAGTAATCACTGGTAATAGGAATATATGATGTGTGCTGCAGAAAAAATATTTCTTATATATTGATATAAATATCTTGATATTAAATATTTAGTAATAATAGTTTAACTTTTTGAAATAAAAAATATTTCCGAGGAAAATTATCATGTATAAAGTTGATATTTCATTGAAGGACTTCTCTGAAGGAGTTGCCAAAATCAATAAGTTTTTAAGAAAAGCATTTTTAAAATTAGCTGCCAAAAAGATGGAATATTGAAAATTTAATGGCTTGAGAAAGAAAGCTATACATCATTATACATCTGTCCAAACTCATAGACTGTACAAACACCAAGAATGAAGCTTAATTTAAACTGTGGACTTCGGCCGATATTATTATGTCAGTGTAGGCTCTTCAATTATAACGAATCCGACACTGGTGGCGGTGCTGACAATGGGAAAGGCTACGCGTGGGGAGAGTACAGAGGGTAATCATGTGAAATCTCCATGCCTTTCTCTCACTTTTACTGTAAATCTAAAACTCTTCTTTGAAAGATGCAGAAAAAGACAGGAAATTTGAACTTTGGCTCAAATTCTTAAATTCACTTTTCAGAGGGTAATATTCTCCTCTGAATATGTTATTACTCACTCTCATTTTTACTCACCAGAACTTGTTTCCTAAAAGCAACTTAGCTCTCACTTGGTGAAATGTCTTTATCTTAAATTAATGCTGTGCAGCTGCCACGAAAATACTATTTTTAAAAAAGCTGTATTAGAGAGTAGTGTCCACAATTCTATATAGTCGG